>CM055733.1:3797407-3816042 GCA_029465975.1 Dallia pectoralis
CTGGGGAGCCTAGAGTGGGTAGGCTACCCAAAATATCCAACCGGTCTAAGTCAGTGTGACTGACCCCTCTCCGGTAGGACGATTGCAAAATATCCAACCGGTCTAAGTCAGTGTGACAGACCCCTCTCCGGTTGGACGATTGAGAATGATACGGTATCTTGAGAGACCGGATGGATATGCAAGGTTTGAATGGTTACCACTGATAATATGTGTGAGACAACCACCGCAATGAGCATTCACACTCTTGTCTGGTGATGTTTTTGTGCAACGTGTACGTGAAATAAAGCTTGGTGATGTTTTGTACTCTCACATTCATGATGTTTAGTGATGTTGTTGTGCAACAAGTACGTGAAATAAAGGCAGGCTGGGGAGCCTAGAGTGGGTAGGCTACCCAAAATATCCAACCGGTCTAAGTCAGAGTGACTGACCCCTCTCCGGTTGGACGATTGCAAAACATCCAACCGGTCTAAGTCAGTGTGACCGACCCCTCTCCGGTTGGACGATTGAGAATGATACGGTATCTTGAGAGGCCGGATGGATATGCAAGGTTTGAATGGTTACCACTGATAATATGTGTGAGACAACCACCGCAATGAGCATTCACACTCTGGTCTGGTGATGTGTTTGTGCAACGTGTACGTGAAATAAAGCTTGGTGATGTTTTTGTACTCTCACATTCATGATGTTTGGTGATGTTGTTGTGCAACAAGTATGTGAAATAAAGGCAGGCTGGGAGCCTAGAGTGTGTAGGCTACCCAAAATATCCAACCGGTCTAAGTCAGAGTGACTGACCCCTCCGGTTGGACGATTGCAAAATATCCAACCGGTCTAAGTCAGTGTGACAGACCCCTCTCCGGTTGGACGATTGAGAATGATACGGTATCTTGAGAGGCCGGATGGATATGCAAGGTTTGAATGGTTACCACTGATAATATGTGTGAGACAACCACCGCAATGAGCATTCACACTCTGGTCTGGTGATGTGTTTGTGCAACGTGTACGTGAAATAAAGCTTGGTGATGTTTTGTACTCTCACATTCATGATGTTTGGTGATGTTGTTGTGCAACAAGTACGTGAAATAAAGGCAGGCTGGGGAGCCTAGAGTGGGTAGGCTACCCAAAATATCCAACCGGTCTAAGTCAGAGTGACTGACCCCTCTCCGGTTGGACGATTGCAAAATATCCAACCGGTCTAAGTCAGTGTGACAGACCCCTCTCCGGTTGGACGATTGAGAATGATACGGTATCTTGAGAGGCCGGATGGATATGCAAGGTTTGAATGGTTACCACTGATAATATGTGTGAGACAACCACCGCAATGAGCATTCACACTCTGGTCTGGTGATGTTTTTGTGCAACGTGTACGTGAAATAAGGCTTGGTGATGTTTTTGTACTCTCACATTCATGATGTTTGGTGATGTTGTTGTGCAACGTGTAAGTGAAATAAAAGGCAGGCCGGGGAGCCTAGAGTAGGCAGGCTACCCAAAGTGTCCAGCCAGGCTAAGCCAAAGTGGCGAAACCCCCGAGGTACTGTACACGGATTCGGGAGATGTTCACCCCAGCCCGGTCACTGAGAAAATGATACGGATTAGGCGTGGGGAGCCTAGAGTGTGCTTGGCTACCCAAAATATCCAACCGGTCTAAGTCAGATTCCCCGCTGTCCTCGGGTCCCGGGAAACACAAGCTCTCTTGCCCTGCCCGCTGCCCTCAGGTCTCAGAAACACAAGCTCATTTGCCCTCGCCGCTGTCCTCGGGTCTCAGAAAAACAATATCTCTGCCCTCTCCGCTTGAGTAGAGCTAGGTTGACGTCTAAGCTTGCTAGGAAACACACTCTCTCTGCCCTCTCCGCTTGAGTAGAGCTATGTTGGCCTCTAAGCTTGCTATAGATCTTGAAACAGTGTTTATCGCTATGTTCACCTCGGCCTCTTCTTTCTATCTGATCGGGGTCAGTTTGTTCTCTCGTTCCATGGGGTGCATGTACATTTGAAAATACGTCAGATTTGTCCTACTTTTCAACATTGAAAACAGGTCGATCTTGTCCTACTTTTCAATGTTGAAAACAGTTCGATCTTAGACGTCGAACAGGCGTAAACCTTCAACGTCTAATTACAATCCACAGCACACAACCCTGGGAAGCAGAATGGTCCATTGTCCCAAGATTTTGCATGTATTTTTCATGCACGCACTACACATTTCTGTCACCAGAGGATGACATCGTTGCCGTGCCACCGTTATCCCTCACACTACCCTCGGGTCCCGGCGACCCGAGCGTAGGATTCCCCCTCACTCCCGCCGTCCTCGGGTCA
Organism: Dallia pectoralis; assembly: GCA_029465975.1. Taxonomy (NCBI): domain Eukaryota; kingdom Metazoa; phylum Chordata; class Actinopteri; order Esociformes; family Umbridae; genus Dallia; species Dallia pectoralis. Next base: position 3,799,715 of record CM055733.1, read on the forward strand.
ACCTATGTAACCCTAACGCTGCCCCCGCTGTCTTCGGGTCTCAGAAACACGTTCTCCTCCCAGCTGTACTCGGGTCCCGGGAAACACAAGCTGTTTTTTGCCCTGCTCGCTGACCTCTGGGCTCAGAAACACACTGTCCCTGGCCTTTCCCCCTGACTTTGGGTGTCAGAAACACGTTCTCCTCCCAGCTGTACCTGGGTGCCAGGAAACACAAGCTCTTTTTGCCCTGCTCGCTGACCTCTGGGCTCCGAAAACACACTATCCCTGGCCTGCCCCCATGTCTTTGGGTGTCAGAAACAGGTTCTCCTCCCAGCTGTACTCGGCTCCCTGGAAACACAAGCTCTTTATTGCCCTGCTCGCTGACCTCTGGTCTCAGAAACACACTATCCCTGGCCTGCCCCCATGTCTTTGGGTGTCAGAAACACGTTCTCCTCCCAGCTGTACTCGGGTCCCGGGAAACACAAGCTGTTTTTGCCCTGCTCGCTGACCTCTGGGCTCAGAAACACACTGTCCCTGGCCTTTCCCCCTGTCTTTGGGTGTCAGAAACACGTTCTCCCCCAGATGTACTCGTGTCCCGGAAACATAAGCTCTTTTTTACCCTGCTCGCTGACCTCTGGGCTCAGAAACACACTGTCCCTGGCCTTTCCCCCTGTCTTCGGGTGTCAGAAACACGTTCTCCTCCCAGCTGTACTCGGCTCCCGGGAAACACAAACCCATTTTTGCCGTGCTCGCTGCCCTCTGGGCTCAGAAACACACTGTCCTTCGCTATCGCCGCTGTCTTTGGGTGTCAGAAACACGTTCTCCTCCCAGATGTACTCGTGTCCCGGGAAACATAAGCTCTTTTTTTTACCCTGCTCGCTGACCTCTGGGCTCAGAAACACACTGTCCCTGGCCTTTCCCCCTGTCTTTGGGTGTCAGAAACACGTTCTCCTACCAGCTGTACTCGGGTGCCAGGAAACACAAGCTCTTTTTGTCCTGCTCGCTGACCTCTGGGCTCAGAAACACACTGTCCCTGGCATTTCCCCCTGTCTTTGGGTGTCAGAATCACGTTCCCCTCCCAGCTGTACTCGGCTCCCGGGAAACACAAACTCTTTTTGCCGTGCTCGCTGCCCTCTGGTCTCAGAAACACACTGTCCTTCGCTATCGCCGCTGTCTTTGGGTGTCAGAAACACGTTCTCCTCCCAGATGTACTCGTGTCCCGGGAAACATAAGCTCTTTTTACCCTGCTCGCTGACCTCTGGGCTCAGAAACACACTGTCCCTGGCCTTTCCCCCTGTCTTTGGGTGTCAGAAACACGTTCTCCTACCAGCTGTACTCGGGTGCCAGGAAACACAAGCTCTTTTTTGTCCTGCTCGCTGACCTCTGGGCTCAGAAACACACTGTCCCTGGCCTTTCCCCCTGTCTTTGGGTGTCAGAAACACGTTCTCCTCCCAGCTGTACTAGGGTGCCAGGAAACACAAGCTCTTTTTTGTCCTGCTCGCTGACCTCTGGGCTCAGAAACACACTGTCCTTGGCCTTTCCCCCTGTCTTCAATCAAATTTCAATCAATCAAATTTATTTATAAAGCCCTTTTTACAACAAAAGTTGTCACAAAGTGCTTTTACAATCACCAGCCTGAATCCGACAGAGCAAACATCAACAAGTTGAACAAGTTGACACACGGCGGCTAGGAAAAACTCCCTGAAAGTCAGATTTAGGAAGAAACCTAGAGAGGAGCCAGGCTCTGAGGGATCACCAGTCCTCTTCTGGCTGGGCTGGGTCAGTTTATGACAGTACAACAAGCGAGGTGTGAAAAACTGAGAACGCAAAATAGTCCGGGATGTCCAGGAGGGATGATGGATTTGATAGGACTTGGAGGAAGAAGCTCCGGTTGCACCAGCTGTTCTGTCAGCCGCACAGTCAGGGGCCCCAGGGAGGATCCGGCATATGCTCCAAGCTGGAGCGGTCCCCCTGACAGAAGTGGACACAAACACAGGGAAAGGTTGGACACTAGTTCCCGGCACAATAGTATACCGAACATAATACTTTAAAAGGAGACAGGGGGGTTAGTGAGACAATGGCCATGAACGGGTAAACCCAGGACAAGTCCAGACAGATGTTAGTAGAGACAGGACACAGGAAAGATTAGATACCCTGGTTCCCTACGTCCCCGGCACCCTAATATAGCAGCATAGATCTTAGAATGAGACAGGGGGGTCCAGTGAAGCTGGGGCCCTGAACAGGGTAAACCCCGAAACAGGGCCCAATAGGCCGGAAAAAACACCCACCCACTATGCCGAGCATCAACCCAGGGACGCCAATCGACCATGACCACTCGGGCAGGTTTAGTTTTTGCTCACAAAGTTACTCGAGCTGGTGGAACAAACAAGAGCTATAGCGAGCCAGTGACATCCACACTCCGAGGAGCATATGGGAGGTTTAGTTTTTGCTCACAAAGCTACTCGAATTGAGGCTGCAACGGAGCACTATAGCGAACCAGTGACTCCTCCCCACAGTTAACTGGGATAATCAGAGTTTAATTCACCAGCTACTCGGATTGAGCGAACAAAGGAGAGCTAAGCGAACCAGTGACTCCTCCCCACAGTTAACTGGGATAATCAGAGTTTGTTCACTAGCTACTCGGATTGAGTGAACAAAGGAGAGCTATAGCGAGCCAGTGACTCCACCCCCCAGGCAGCAGCCTGGAGGTATCGTTTTTGCTCAAAAAGCTACTTGAGAGGCAACAACAGGGAACCATAGCGAGCCAGTGACTCAACCCCCCAGGCAGCAATCGAGAGGACACCCCAGGGGAGATGTGAACCCGCAAGGCAAAGACAGCAGGGCAGAATGAGATCCGAGCCTTCCGTTCAACCTTCGTACCCTGGGCCATATTACACTCAACCATAGACCTTACTGAAAAGATATGTTTTTAATTGTGATTTAAAGGTTTGAACAGAATCTACATTTCTAACCCAGATTGGCAACTCATTCCATAATAGAGGAGCTCTATAGGAGAAGGCTCTACCTCCAGCTGTTTGTTTCGAAATTTTAGGTACAATTAGGAGACCGGCATCCTTTGATCTAAGGTTACGCGTGGGTATGTATGGCTGGACTAATTCAGCGAGGTAGGTGGGAGCAAGTTGATGTAAAGCTTTGTATGTTAACAGTAGTACTTTAAAGTCTGCCCTAGCCTTAACAGGCAGCCAATGTAAAGAGGCTAATACTGGGTTAATGTGGTCAAATTTCTTAGTTCTAGTTAAGATTCTAGCAGCCGTATTAAGTACTAATTGAAGTTTGTTTACTGATTTATCAGGGTAACCAGAGAATAGAACATTGCAATAATCTAATCTTGAGGTAACAAAAGCATGGATTCGTTTTTCTGCATCAATTTTTGATAAATAATTTCTGATTTTTGCATTATTCGAAGATGGAAAAATGCTGTCCTTGAAATATATTTTATGTGATCGTCAAATGAGAGATCCGGGTCAAGGGTCACTCCAAGGTTTTTGACGTTTTTTTGAAATGACTATACATCCGTTTAGGTTCAGCGTAAGGTCTGTCAATAAATCTCTCTGTTTCTTAGGTCCTAAAACTAGCATTTCAGTTTTATCTGAATTTAGGAGCAGAAAATTCTCTGTCATCCACCTTCGTATATCTGAAACACAAGCTTCCATAGTGGCTAATTTAGGGGCTTCTCCATGTTTCATAGCAATATACAGCTGCGTGTCATCGGCATAGCAGTGAAAATTGACATTATGTTTTCGAATTACATTAACCAAAGGTAACATATAGAGTGAGAACAGAAGTGGTCCTAAGACTGAGCCTTGTGGAACACCAAAGCATACCTTTGATTTGTTAGAGGATAAGCCATCTACACAAACAAACTGAAGTCTATCTGATAAATAAGATCTAAACCAATCAAGAACATGTCCTCTTAGCCCAACAAGGGTCTCTAATCTCTCCAAGAGAAGGGAGTGATCAATAGTGTCAAAGGCAGCACTAAGATCAAGAAGCAATAGGAGAGATGCAGAACCTTTGTCAGAAGCCAATAAAAGGTCGTTTACCACCTTAACAAGTGCAGTCTAAGTGCTATGATGGGGTCTAAAACCGGACTGAAGTTTTTCATATATATTATTTGTCTTCAGAAAGGCCGTAAGTTGTAGTGAGACAGATTTTTCTAGGATTTTTGTAAGAAACGGGAGGTTTGATATTGGTCGGTAGTTTTTAGGATGTCTGGGTCTAAGTTACATTTTTTTTTAGCAGAGGCTTAATTTCTGCAATTTTTAGTGAGGTTGGCACTGATCCGGAGGACAGGGAGCAATTTATTATGTTCAACATTGATGGGCCAAGCACAGGAAGTAACTCCTTAAGTAATTTAGTTGGAATTGGGTCTAGTTGACAGTTGGTTGATTTTGAACTATTTATTAATTTTGTAAATGTTTCATGAGACACAGGTACAAAAGATTCAAGAGTCGCCATTGAAACTAAATCAGGGCAGCTCTGCGGGCTCACAGTACAACAAAGTTTTTGAGAACCAAGGCAGTTAAGGGTACAATTTGCAATTTCTTTTCTAATGTTCATTATTTTTTCATCGAAGTAGTTCATGAATTCATCACAACTAAAGTGAAGACCCACTTCATTGGTTAAACATTGCTTTTTAGTGAGTTTTGCAATTGTGTCAAAAAGAAATTTAGGATTATTTTTGTTTGTGTCGATTAGATTAGATAAGTAGGCTGATCGAGCACTTATAAGTGATTTGCGGTATAGCACAGTACTATCAATCCAGGCTAGTCTAAATACTTCTATCTTCGTGGAGCGCCACTTTCGCTCCAATTTTCTGGAGGCTTGCTTAAGTGTTCTAGTAGTGTCAGTGTACCAGGGAGCAAGTTTCTTATTTCGTATTGGTTTTGTTTTTAGGGGTGCCACAGCATCTAAAGTCTTACGCAGTATATCGTTTAGATCCTCTATTTGATTGTGTATAGATGATGTAGCTCTACCATCATTTAGCAGGCCGAACGAGCCTGGAAGTGCGTCAATAAATGTATTAGTAGTCATAGAATTTATGCAACGGGTTTTAAAGATCCCTACCTGGGGGGCAAAAGTGTCACTTGTTTTAATGCAAAATGTTATAAGATTATGGTCAGATAAACCAGGATTTTGAGGAAAAATAGTTAGATCAATTACATTTATTCCCTTTGACAACACTAAATCTAAAGTATGATTGTGACAGTGCGTAGGTCCTGAAACACCCTGGAGAAAACCTACCGAGTCAATTATGGCATTAAATGCCTTTTGAAGAGGGTCATTGGTATTTTCCATATGGATGTTAAAATCACCAGCGATTAAAATTGAATCTGCCATGACTACAATGTTGGACAAGAATTCTGGAAACTCACTTAGGAACAATGTGTACGGCCCAGGAGGCCTGTAGATAGTAGCTATCAAAAACGAGGTATTGCCCTGATTTGTTCTCATAAGTAATACTTCAAAAGACACAAACCCAGTGATTTGTTTTAATGAAAGATTATATTGTGTAGCATAAATATTAGCAACACCCCCCCCTTTACGGGATGCACGGGGAATCTGATCACTGGTGTAACCTGGAGGGGAAGCTTCATTTAAAGGAATAAATTCATCAGGCTTAAGCCAGGTTTCACACAGGGCAATTAGGTCTAATTTATGATCAGTAATTAATTCATTTACTGTAATTGCTTTTGAGGTAAGTGATCTAATATTTAGGAGACCTATTTTTAGATATGAGATGTTAATGTCAGTTTTATTTATGACTGGACTAATTGAGGGGCTTATATTAATAAGGTTGCTTTTATTAACACTACCTTTTTTATTTTATTGAGCCTATTTTTAATGACGGTGTCGATGGTGCAGGGTTTGCTGACTGCTCTGGCTATGCTATCAGCAGATCCCACTAGACTAGCAGGCTGGCTAACAGCCTGCTGCCTGACCTGCACCCTATCTCATGTTAACACTATAGGAGTGAGTCTCCTAGCTATATTCCTAGACAAATGAAGAGCACCTCTCCAGCTAGGATGGAGTCCGTCGCTCTTCAGCAGATCAGGCTTGACCCTGTTCCTGGGCGAGTCCCAAAAACCTGGCCAATTATCCACGTAACCTATCGATTGCGACGGGCAGAACTCCGTCTTCAGCCAGCGATTGAGCTGTGAGAGTCTGCTGTAGATCTCATCACTGCCCCTAGCTGGCAGGGGGCCAGAGACTATTACTCGATGCCGACACATCTTTTTAGCTAAACTACACGCTAACGCTAGGTTCTGCTTCGTAACCTCTGACTGCCTCATCCTAACATCGTTAGTGCCAACGTGAATAACAATATCTCTATACTCCCTACGCTTTCCAGTTTTAGACTTCGCTAGCACCAACTCCAGATTAGCGGCTACGTCGGTGGCCCTGCCCCCCGGTAAACAATGAATGATCGCTGGCTGATCCTCTAATCTAATACTGCGAGCAATGGAATCGCCAATAACTAGCGTTTTCAGTTTTTCCGGGCTGCCAGCAGAAATTGCAAGCCGTTCGTTCCCATCAGAGCACGGCTCGGGCAGTGGTTCCGACTCTAAGGGAGAAAATCGGTTGGAAGGACTAATTTTCGCCGGTCGGTAGCAATTCTTTCCAGTAGCCGAGAAAGACTTGAAGGAGTTGCCCGGCTGCCAGGGCTGTGCCGAGGGGCTAGCTCTATGCTGTGTTCCTAGTGGCACAGGCGCAATAGCTTGCCTGTCTACTCTACCATAAGCCTTCCTGACACATGCACCTGTAACCGAGACTCTAACTTCGCTATCTTCTCTTGAAGGCGGTAGTTTTCCTTCAGGTTAAAAGTACACCGACTACAGTGAAAAGGCATAACACAAACGAGTACTTAACTTGCTAGTGTGCAGATGAGTAGCACGACTTATCCAGACGGAGACACAGGAAGGTCCCGGTGAATGTTCGGATAAGTTTGTAAACTGTAAAACAAAATCAGGGAAATTAAGCAAGTAATTATATAAGTGCGAACGAGAAAACTAAAGCTAGGTAGGCAGGAGCAGCCGCGTGCGGCGCGTCCAGTTGGAGCAAACAGGAAACAGGAACTAGAGCTCAGGAGCAAACAGGAAACAGGACAGAATCAGCAGAGGGCTTCTGGTGTCAGAAACACGTTCTCCTCCCAGCTGTTCTCGGCTCCCGAGAAACACAAACTCTTTTTTGCCCTGCTCGCTGCCCTCTGGTCTCAGAAACACACTGTCCTTTGCTGGTCTCCCTGTCCTTTTCTGGTCTCAGAAACACACTGTCCCTGGCCTTTCCCACAGTCTTTGGGTGTCAGAAACACGTTCTCCTCCCAGCTGTACTCGGATGCCAGGAAACACAAGCTCTTTTTTGCCCTGCTCGCTGACCTCTGGGCTCAGAAACACACTGTCCCTGGCCTTTCCCCCTGTCTTTGGGTGTCAGAAACACGTTCCCTTCCCAGCTGTACTCGGCTCCCGGGAAACACAAACTCTTTTTGCCCTGCTCGCTGACCTCTGGGCTCAGAAACACACTGTCCCTGGCCTTTCCCCCTGTCTTTGGGTGTCAGAAACACGTTCTCCTACCAGCTGTACTTGGGTGCCAGGAAACACAAGTTCTTTTTTGCCCTGCTCGCTGACCTCTGGGCTCAGAAACACACTGTCCCTGGCCTTTCCCCCTGTCTTTGGGTGTCAGAAACACGTTCTCCTACCAGCTGTACTTGGGTGCCAGGAAACACAAGTTCTTTTTTGTCCAGCTCGCTGCCCTCTGGTCTCAGAAACACACTGTCCCTGGCCTTTCCCCCTGTCTTCGGGTGTCAGAAACACGTTCCCCTCCCAGCTGTACTCGGCTCCCGGGAAACACAAGCTCTTTTTGCCCTGCTCGCTGACCTCTGGGCTCAGAAACACACTGTCCCTGGCCTTTCCCCCTGTCTTTGGGTGTCAGAAACACGTTCACCTCCCAGCTGTACTCGGCTCCCGAGAAACACAAACTCTTTTTTTGCCCTGCTCGCTGCCCTCTGGTCTCAGAAAGACACTGTCCTTTGCTGGTCTCACTGTCCTTTTCTGGTCTCAGAAACACACTGTCCCTGGCCTTTCCCCTTGTCTTTGGGTGTCAGAAACACGTTCTCCTCCCAGTGTCAGGGTTGTGATGAGGAAGAACCCAAATGCAGAACGATGACACGGCAGTCAGATGGCAAGTGAACAAATGGATGTTTTATTTGGAAAACAACTGATGGTGATGAGCAGACAGGAGCGGGGGTGAGGAGTGCCGGTGATGAAGGTGAATCCCAGGTGACGATATCCCAGAACGTGCAGGGTGTCCAGTGATTCTCCGAGTGCAGGAACAGAACAGGAACAAACTGTAACGGAGGAGGAGAGACAAGAGGTAAGTACGGGACACGGACTAACACGACACAAAACAACAAACAGCTCTCGATAAGACTTGAATTCTTCTGACTGTGACTTTACTATGACCGAGGTCGACATACGTGACTCTAGGTAACAATCCGACGTCGGCTGGTTGTCAGGCTCTCCCTCTTATACCCTGGTGATTGAAGACTTGGTGCAGGTGTGTGATTACGGGAATGGTGACAGGTGCGTGCAGATGCCAACCTCTCCAGATCCACCAGAGGGAGACTTTACCCGGGTCCAGAGCGGGGAACTCTGACACCCAGATGTACTCGTGTCCCGGGAAACATAATCTCTTTTTTGCCCTGCTCGCTGACCTCTGGGCTTAGAAACACACTGTCCCTGGCCTTTCCCCCTGTCTTTGGGTGTCAGAAACACGTTCTCCTCCCAGCTGTACTCGGGTGCCGGGAAACATAAGCTCTTTTTTGCCCTGCTCACTGACCTCTGGGCTCAGAAACACACTGTCCTTGGCCTTTCCCCCTGTCTTCGGGTGTCAGAAACACGTTCTCCTCCCAGCTGTACTCGGGTGCCAGGAAACACAAGATCTTTTTTGCCCTGCTCGTTGCCCTCCGTTCTCAGAAACACACTGTCCTTTGCTGGTCTCACTGTCCTTTTCTGGTGTCAGAAACACACTGTCCCTGGCCTTTCCCCCTGTCTTTGGGTGTCAGAAACACGTTCTCCTCCCAGCTGTACTCGGGTGCCAGGAAACACAAGCTGTTTTTGCCCTGCTCGCTGACCTCTGGGCTCAGAAACACACTGTCCCTGGCCTTTCCCCCTGTCTTTGTGTGTCAGAAACATGTTCTCCTCCCAGCTGTACTCGGGTGCCAGGAAACACAAGCTGTTTTTTGCCCTGCTCGCTGACCTCTGGGCTCAGAAACACACTGTCCCTGGCCTTTCCCCCTGTCTTTGTGTGTCAGAAACATATTCTCCTCCCAGCTCTCCTTGGGTCCGTCACAAGGTCTACTAACGGCGCGGCGTCCGCCAGGGTCTCGCGTCACACAGGCACAAACCATGGCCTCTGCCGAGGGAGACATGACGCGACAGGGCTTCACGGCCACACAGGCCCTGGAGCAGATGGTGGCCTCCGAGGACGAGGGGCCCGAGGAGGACGTGTCGGAAGAGGAGGACGGCGAGGAGTACGACCCGGAGCACGACGACGACGCCGTCGACGACGAAGAGGCCCCGGACGTTGCGGACGCTGCGGCAGACGACGATCGCCCGGGGGACAGGAGGGCCGACGGTGAGATCTTCCTGTCGAAGAACGGCAAGATCGCGTGGTCCTCGGTGCCCTGTCGCGTGCGGCAAGGGTCGCCGCCCCGGGGACGTCACGAGGCGGTTGCGGGACCGACGGCGCAGGCGGCGGCGGGAGCGTGCGACATTGCCTCGGCGTTCAGCCTGTTCATCACGCCGCGCGTGGAGGCGATCGTCCTGGAGGCCACGAACCGCGAGGGCTCTCGGCGACACGGAGACGCCTGGCGCGGGATGGACGCGGTCGACCTGCGTGCCTACGCGGGCCTGCTGATCCTGGCCGGTGTGTACAGGTCCCGGGGCGAGGCCGCGGCGAGCCTCTGGGACGCCGAGAGCGGACGGCCGATTTTCCGCGCGACCATGCCGCTCAAGGTGTTCTACGCGTCTCGAGCCTGCTGCGCTTCGACGACCGCGAGACGCGGCCCGCGAGGCGCGCAGTCGACAAACTGGCCGCCGTGCGAGAGCTCTGGGACGAGTGGTCGGTGCGCCTGCCGAGCCTCTACAACCCCGGGCCCGACGTGACGGTGGACGAGCAGCTGGTCCCGTTCAGAGGTAGCGGCTGCTTGTTTGTGCGTGTGTGTCTGTGTGTGTGTGTGTGTGTGTATGTCTGTGTGTTGCTCAACCTTGCGCAAGACGCACACGGTGTGCGGCCGGTGTAACAAGTACATCTGCAAAGACTGCTCGCGAGCCTACTGTACCGCGTGCGCCAACTGGGGCTTCGTCCGAGGCGGGACGATTTGACAGACGATGGGTGCATTGTTGTTGTTGGCTGTGTGTGTGTCTGAAACGCTTATGTCGCCATTGCTTGAAATGTACCGTATGTCCCGAAACGGACACGGAATTAATAATGAAATAAATACTAATAACAATAATAATAAATCGATTACAGTGGAACGCATGCACGTTGTTGTATTTTGGGCTCCTCTTTTTTGCAAAACTCCCAGGGCTGTGTGAAATGGGATCGCGGGTCACTCGGACCCGCTCAATTCGGGGTGTGTACGCGACGCGAGGACAATGGCTGGGGTTAGATCCCGGGATTGTGAGTTCGAGCCTCGCCCGTTGCGGTGGTTTTTCTCACACTTGGCGATAAATACTAAAGAAGATAGTAAAAACAGATGGACAACGGTGAAACATGCGCACGTTGTTGTATTTCGGCCTCCCCCTTTTTGCAAAACTCTGAGGGCTGTGAAAAGAGATCGCGGGTCACTCGGACCCACTCGACCTGGGGTGTGTACGCGACGCGAGGACAACGGCGGGGTTAGTTGCCGAGGGGGCGAGTTCGAGCCTCGCCCGGGCAAGTGATTTTTTTTAGCCCTCCCAGATAATTACTAATAACGATAAAAATAATAAATCGATTACAGGGAAACACGTGCACGTTGTTGTATTTCGGCCTCCTCCTTTTTGCAACACTCTGAGGGCTGTGAAAAGAGAACGAGGGTCACTCTGACCCGCTCAATTCGGGGTGTGTACCATCGCGAGGACACCGTCAGGGTTAGATCCCGGGGTTGTGAGTTCGAGCCTCGCCCGTTGCGGTGGTTTTTCTCACCCTCGGCGATAAATACTAAAAAAGATAGTAAAAACAGATGGACAATGGTGAAATACGCGCACATCGTTGTATTTCGGCCTCCTCTTTTTTGCAAAACTCTGAGGGCTGTGAAAAGAGAACGAGGGTCACTCTGACCCGCTCAATTCGGGGTGTGTACGCGACGCGAGGACACCGTCAGGGTTAGATCCCGGGGTTGTGAGTTCGAGCCTCGCCCGTTGCGGTGGTTTTTCTCACACTCGGCGATAAATATTAAAAAAGATAGTAAAAACAGATGGACAATGGTGAAACACGCGCACATCGTTGTATTTCGGCCTCCTCTTTTTTGCAAAACTCTGAGGGCTGTGAAAAGACAAGGAGGGTGACCCGCTCAAAGAGGACACCGTCAGGGTTAGATCCCGGGGTTGTGAGTTCACTCGGTGGTTTTCTCACACGATAAATACTAAAAAGATAGTAAAAACAGATGGACAATGGTGAAACACGCGCACATCGTTGTATTTCGGCCTCCTCTTTTTTGCAAAACTCTGAGGGCTGTGAAAAGAGAACGAGGGTCACTCTGACCCGCTCAATTCGGGGGTGTGTACGCGACGCGAGGACACCGTCAGGGTTAGATCTCGGGGTTGTGAGTTCGAGCCTCGCCCGATGCGGTGGTTTTTCTCACACTCGGCGATAAATACTAAAAAAGATAGTAAAAACAGATGGACAATGGTGAAACACGCGCACGTTGTTGTATTTCGGCCCCCTTTTTGCAAAACTCTGAGGGCTGTGAAAAGAGATCGCGGGTCACTCGGACCCACTCGACCTGGGGTGTGTACGCGACGCGAGGACAACGGCGGGGTTAGATGCCGAGGTGGCGAGTTCGAGCCTCGCCCGGGCAAGTGATTTTTTTTAGCCCTCCCAGATAATTACTAATAACGATAAAAATAATAAATCGATTACAGGGAAACACGTGCACGTTGTTGTATTTCGGCCTCCTCCTTTTTGCAACACTCTGAGGGCTGTGAAAAGAGATCGAGGGTCATTCTGACCAGCTCGACTCGGGGTGTGTACGCGATGCGAGGACAACACAAGGGTTAAGAGTCTCATGCTCTACCGACTGAGCTAGCCGGGCAACTCTTATAATAATTTTTGTGAGAAAGTGGTTGTGAGTTCGAATCCTACCAGGAGCAGTCTTTTCTTGTACCAAGTTTTTTGTCATGCTTTACTACAGCTCAATGGTGCGCAATACAACTCCTGTATCATCCTGAATTCGTTTTCATATCTAAATTTATTGCAATTAGTTACAGTCCATATTACTTATTAGTATGTTGACACCGTATTTGGTTAACAACGCAATCCTCGACAATGAGAATTTCAATGCCAATCTCGATTCCCACATTTTTTATAATATAAAATGTGACCATATTTTGGCAAAAACTAATTACCACCAGGGGACACAATCCCTCAGGCTTCTTTTTCCATGTCAGAACCATATCCAAAAGTGATATAAAACCAGCTTCATGTTGTTGGATAATTTGCTGCTGCATTTTTGTGAGAAAGTGGTTGTGAGTTCGAATCTTACCTGGAGCAGAGTCTTTTCTTGTACCGTGTTTTTTGTCATGCTTCACTACAGCTCAATGTTGCACAATACATCTCCTGTATCATACTGATTTCGTTTTTCATATCTATATTTATTGCAATTAGTTACAGTCCATATTACTTATTAGTATGTCGACACCGTATTTGGTTAACAACGCAATCCTCGACAATGAGAATTTCAATGCCAATCTCGATTCCCAAAATTATTATTTTATAAAATGTGACCATATTTTGGCAAAAACTATTTACCACCAGGGGACACAATCCCTCAGGCTTCTTTTTCCATGTCAGAACCATATCCAAAAGTGATATAAAACCAGCTTCATGTTGTTGGATAATTTGCTGCTGCATTTTTCTGAGAAAAAGGTTGTGAGTTCGAATCTTACATGGAGCAGAGTCTTTTCTTGTACCGTGTTTTTTGTCATGCTTCACTACAGCTCAATGTTGCACAATACATCTCCTGTATCATACTGATTTCGTTTTTCATATCTATATTTATTGCAATTAGTTACAGTCCATATTACTTATTAGTATGTCGACACCGTATTTGGTTAACAACGCAATCCTCGACAATGAGAATTTCAATGCCAATCTCGATTCCCAAAATTATTATTTTATAAAATGTGACCATATTTTGGCAAAAACTATTTACCACCAGGGGACACAATCCCATAGGCTTCTTTTTCCATGTCATAACCATAACCAAAAGTGATTTAAAACCAGCATCATGTTGTTGGATAATTTGCTGCTGGAAGTTTTACATGCAGACGTTAGGAAAACATCGCCCAACGTGGGGCTCGAACCCACGACCCTGAGATTAAGAGTCTCATGCTCTACCGACTGAGCTAGCCGGGCAACTCTTATAATAATATTTGTGAGAAAGTGGTTGTGAGTTCGAATCCTACCAGGAGCAGTCTTTTCTTGTACCAAGTTTTTTGTCATGCTTTACTACAGCTCAATGGTGCGCAATACAACTCCTGTATCATCCTGAATTCGTTTTCATATCTAAATTTATTGCAATTAGTTACAGTCCATATTACTTATTAGTTTGTTGACACCGTATTTGGTTAACAACGCAATCCTCGACAATGAAATTTTAATGCCAATCTCGATTCCACATTTTTTATATTATAAAATGTGACCATGCAAAACTAATTACCACCAGGGACACAATCCCACAGGCTTCTTTTTCCATGTCAGAACCATAACCAAAAGTGATATAAAACCAGCTTCATGTTGTTGGATAATTTGCTGCTGCATTTTTGTGAGAAAGTGGTTGTGAGTTCGAATCTTACCTGGAGCAGAGTCTTTTCTTGTACCGTGTTTTTGTCATGCTTTGTCATGCACAATACACTATCATACTGATTTCGTTTTTCATATCTATATTTATTGCAATTAGTTACAGTCCATATTACTTATTAGTATGTCGACACCGTATTTGGTTAGTTACAGTCCATCTATATTTACAGGTAGTTACATTCAGTATGTTGACACCGTATTTGGTTAACCCTTGTGCTGTCCTCGCATCGCGTACACACCCGAGTCGAGCTGGTCAGAATGACCCTCGATCTCTTTTCACAGCCCTCAGAGTGTTGCAAAAAGGAGGAGGCCGAAATACAACAACGTGCACGTGTCTCCCTGTAATCGATTTATTATTTTTATCGTTATTAGTAATTATCTGGGAGGGGTAAAAAAAGACACTTGCCCGGGCGAGGCTCGAACTCGCCACCTCGGCATCTAACCCCGCCGTTGTCCTCGCGTCGCGTACACACCCCGGATTGAGCGGGTCCGAGTGACCCGCGATCCCATTTCACACAGCCCTCCAGAGTTTTGCAAAAAAGAGGAGGCCGAAATACAACGACGTGCGCGTGTTTCACCGTTGTCCATCTATTCTTACTACCTTTATTAGTATTTATCGGCGAGGGTGTAAAAACCACCGCACCGGGCGAGGCTCGAACTCACAACCCCGGCATCTAACCCCAGCCGTTGTCCTCGCGTCGCGTACACACCCCGAATTGAGCGGGTCCGAGTGACCCGCGATCCCATTTCACACAGCCCTGGGAGTTTTGCAAAAAAGAGGAGGCCGAAATACAACAACGTGGGCATGTTTCACCGTTGTCCATCTGTTATTACTATCTTTTTAGTATTTATCGCCGAGGGTGTAAAAAACCACCGCACCGGGCAAGGCTCGAACTCACAACCCCGGCATCTAACCCCAGCCGTTGTCCTCGCGTCGCGTACACACCCCGGGATTGAGCGGGTCCGAGTGACCCGCGATCCCATTTCACACAGCCCTCAAGAGTTTTGCAAAAAGAGGAGGCCGAAATACAACAACGTGCGCGTGTTTCACCGTTGTCCATCTATTCTTACTACCTTTATTAGTATTTATCGGCGAGGGTGTAAAAAACCACCGCACCGGGCGAGGCTCGAACTCACAACCCCGGCATCTAACCCCAGCCGTTGTCCTCGCGTCGCGTACACACCCCGGATTGAGCGGGTCCAAGTGACCCGCGATCCCATTTCACACAGCCCTCCAGAGTTTTGCAAAAAAGAGGAGGCCGAAATACAACGACGTGGGCATGTTTCACCGTTGTCCATCTGTTATTACTATCTTTTTTAGTATTTATCGCCGAGGGTGTAAAAAACCACCGCACCGGGCAAGGCTCGAACTCACAACCCCGGCATCTAACCCCAGCCGTTGTCCTCGCGTCGCGTACACACCCGGATTGAGCGGGTCCGAGTGACCCGCGATCCCATTTCACACAGCCCTCAAGAGTTTTGCAAAAGAGGAGGCGAAATACAACAACGTGCGCGTGTTTCACCGTTGTCCATCTATTCTTACTACCTTTATTAGTATTTATCGGCGAGGGTGTAAAAACCACCGCACCGGGCGAGGCTCGAACTCACAACCCCGGCATCTAACCCCAGCCGTTGTCCTCGCGTCGCGTACACACCCCGGATTGAGCGGGTCCGAGTGACCCGCGATCCCATTTCACACAGCCCTCAAGAGTTTTGCAAAAAAGAGGAGGCCGAAATACAACGACGTGCGCGTGTTTCACCGTTGTCCATCTATTCTTACTACCTTTATTAGTATTTATCGGCGAGGGTGTAAAAACCACCGCACCGGGCGAGGCTCGAACTCACAACCCCGGCATCTAACCCCAGCCGTTGTCCTCGCGTCGCGTACACACCCCGAATTGAGCGGGTCCGAGTGACCCGCGATCCCATTTCACACAGCCCTGGGAGTTTTGCAAAAAAGAGGAGGCCGAAATACAACAACGTGGGCATGTTTCACCGTTGTCCATCTGTTATTACTATCTTTTTTAGTATTTATCGCCGAGGGTGTAAAAACCTCCGCACCGGGCAAGGCTCGAACTCACAACCCCGGCATCTAACCCCGCCGTTGTCCTCGCGTCGCGTACACACCCCGAATTGAGCGGGTCCGAGTGACCCGCGATCCCATTTCACACAGCCCTGGGAGTTTTGCAAAAAGAGGAGGCCGAAATACAACAACGTGGGCATGTTTCACCGTTGTCCATCTGTTATTACTATCTTTTTAGTATTTA
>CM055733.1:3816542-3851987 GCA_029465975.1 Dallia pectoralis
TTTTTGTCATGCTTTACTACAGCTCAATGGTGCGCAATACATCTCCTGTATCATCCTGAATTCGTTTTCATATCTAAATTTATTGCAATTAGTTACAGTCCATATTACTTATTAGTATGTCAACACCGTATTTGGTTAACAACGCAATCCTCGACAATGAGAATTTCAATGCCAATCTCGATTCCCAAAATTATTATTTTATAAAATGTGACCATATTTTGGCAAAAACTAATTACCACCAGGGAACACAATCCCACAGGCTTCTTTTTACATGTCAGAACCATAACCAAAAGTGATATAAAACCGGCTTCATGTTGTTGGATAATTTGCTGCTGCATTTTTGTGAGAAAGTGGTTGTGAGTTCGAATCTTACCTGGAGCAGAGTCTTTTCTTGTACCGTGTTTTTTGTCATGCTTCACTACAGCTCAATGTTGCACAATACATCTCCTGTATCATACTGATTTAGTTTTTCATATCTATATTTATTGCAATTAGTTACAGTCCATATTACTTATTAGTATGTTGACACCGTATTTGGTTAACAACGCAATCCTCGACAATGAGAATTTCAATGCCAATCTCGATTCCCACATTTTTTATAATATAAAATGTGACCATATTTTGGCAAAAACTATTTACCACCAGGGGACACAATCCCATAGGCTTTTTTTCCATGTCATAACCAAAAGTGATTTAAACCAGCATCATGTTGTTGGATAATTTGCTGCTGGAAGTTTTACATGCAGACGTTAGAGAAAACATCGCCCAACGTGGGGCTCGAACCCACGACCCTGAGATTAACCCTCACACTACCCTCGGGTCCCGGCAACCCGAGCGTAGGATTCCCCCTCACTCCCGCCGTCCTCGGGTCAACCTAGGTAACCCCTTACGCAGCCTAGGGTCACTGGGACCCTGATGGTTGCGGACAGGGCTGGAGACTCGCGGCGTGTTTGTAGTTCCCAGACACTCTCTTGCCCTCCCCTCTGTCCTTGGGTCTCAGAAACACGCTGTCCTTGGCCTTTCCCCCTGTCCTCGGGTCTCATAAACACGTTCTCCTACCCGCTGTCCTCGGGTCCTGGGAAACACAAGCTCTCTTGCCCTGCCCGCTGTCCTCGGGTCTCAGAAACGAAGGATGAAGAGGCCCCGGACTAGGGCATCCCCCGCTGTGTTTCTTTTCGCCCTCGCCAATAAATACTAATAAAGACAGTGATAATAGATGGACGACCGTGAAACGCGCGCTCGTCTTTGTATTTCGGGCTCCTCTTTTCTGGCAATACTCTGAGGGCTGTGAAAAGAGATCAAGGGTCACTCTGACCCGCTCGACTCGGGTGTGTGTACGCAATGCGAGGACAACGGCTGGGTTAGATGCCGAGGTGGCGAGTTCGAGCCTCGCCCGGGGCGGTGTTTTTTTTTGCCCTACCAGATAATTATTAACAGCGATTATAATAATAAACCGATAACAGTGAAACACGCGCACGTTGTTGTATTTCGGCCTCCTTCTTTTTGCAAAACTCTGAGGGCTGTGAAAAGAGATCGAGGGTCACTCTGACCCGCTCGACTCGGGCTGTGTACGCGACGCGAGGACAACGGCGGGGTTAGATGCCGAGGTGGCGAGTTCGAGCCTCACCCTGGGCTGTGTTTTTTTCACCCTCCCAGATAATTACTAGTAGCGATAATAATAATAAACCGATTACAGTGAAACACGCGCACGTTGTTGTATTTCGGCCTCCTCCTTTTTGCAACACTCTGAGTGCTGTGAAAAGAGATCGAGTGTCACTCTGACCCGCTCGACTCGGGGTATGTAGGCGATGCGAGGACAACACGAGGGTTATACAGTAATATGCATGGGCACAGTACGGGAGGTTCATTTTAGGGGGGCGTTTTAAAATCCACACCCAAATTGGCACAGCACACAACCCTGGGAAGCAGTGTAATACAGACGAAGGAAATGTAAAGATGACTGTGTATTGTGAGTTCTTACAATTTGCACAATGTTCCATACTCTGCATACGTACAAGCTCTCTTGCCCTGCTCGCTGCCCTCTGGTCTCAGAAACACACTGTCCTTTGCTGGTCTCACTGTCCTTTTCTGTTCTCAGAAACACACTGTCCTTCGCCATCGCCGCTGTCTTCGGGTGTCAGAAACACGTTCTCCTCCCAGCTGTACTCGGGTGCCGGGAAACACAAGCTCTTTTTTGCCCTGCTCGCTGACCTCTGGGCTCAGAAACACACTGTCCTTGGCCTTTCCCCCTGTCTTCTGGTGTCAGAAACACACTGTCCTTCGCCATCGCCGCTGTCTTCGGGTGTCAGAAACACGTTCTCCTCCCAGCTGTACTCGGGTGCCGGGAAACACAAGCTCATTTTTGCCCTGCTCGCTGCCCTCTGGTTCTTAGAAACACACTGTCCCTGGCCTTTCCCCCTGTCTTCGGGTGTCAGAAACACGTTCTCCTCCCAGCTGTACTCGGCTCCCGGGAAACACAAGCTCTTTTTTTGCCCTGCTCGCTGCCCTCTGGTCTCAGAAACACACTGTCCTTCGCCATCGCCGCTGTTTTCGCCTCTCCGCTTGAGTAGAGCTATGTTGGCGTCTAAGCTTGCTATAGATATTGAAACAGTGTTTATCGCTATGTCCACCTCGGCCTCTACTTTTTCAGTATGACAGTCAGTGTGACAGAACCCTCTCCGGTTGGACGATTGAGAATGATACGGTATCTTGAGAGACCGGATGGATACGCAAGGTTTGAATGGTTACCACTGATAATATGTGTGAGACAACCACCGCAATGAGCATTCACACTCTGGTCTGGTGATGTGTTTGTGCAACGTGTACGTGAAATAAAGCTTGGTGATGTTTTTGTACTCTCACATTCATGATGTTTGGTGATGTTGTTGTGCAACAAGTACGTGAAATAAAGGCAGGCTGGGGAGCCTAGAGTGTGTAGGCTACCCAAAATATCCAACCGGTCTAAGTCAGAGTGACTGACCCCTCTCCGGTTGGACGATTGCAAAATATCCAACCGGTCTAAGTCAGTGTGACAGACCCCTCTCCGGTTGGACGATTGAGAATGATACGGTATCTTGAGAGGCCGGATGGATATGCAAGGTTTGAATGGTTACCACTGATAATATGTGTGAGACAACCACCGCAATGAGCATTCACACTCTGGTCTGGTGATGTGTTTGTGCAACGTGTACGTGAAATAAAGCTTGGTGATGTTTTTGTACTCTCACATTCATGATGTTTGGTGATGTTGTTGTGCAACAAGTACGTGAAATAAAGGCAGGCTGGGGAGCCTAGAGTGTGTAGGCTACCCAAAATATCCAACCGGTCTAAGTCAGAGTGACTGACCCCTCTCCGGTTGGACGATTGCAAAATATCCAACCGGTCTAAGTCAGTGTGACAGACCCCTCTCCGTTTGGTCGATTGAGAATGATACGGTATCTTGAGAGGCCGGATGGATATTGACACGAACCAGGGTGGTGTAGTGCAGGTTGAAGCCAATTGCAGAGCTTGAATATTAGTTTCGTGCCATTTATTAAAATAACACAAATACGACAACAAACGGTGGAACAAACTATACACTGTGTGAAACAAAAGTGCGCTTACACAAAGCGACAACTACAAAACTAACACAGCGAAAAATCCACATAGACAAACACTCACCGACCAACATAACTGTGTGACATAGAAACAATGAACAGCAAACGGTGACATCTAGGCAATCCCTTTATACCCCAGTGTTTACAAATCCCCAACAGCTGTAACCAACATAAACCAGGAAGTGGGCACCCGAAACCAGACAGTGCAGTACCCTAACTCACCACTCGTGACAGTACCCCCCACTTAAGGCTAGCTCCCAGATAGCCAACAACAACCAACATTAACAACAACACACAAAAAAAACAAGGGAGCAACAGGCAAGGACCCACTGTCACACCCAAAGGGTTAGTCCCAGACAGCAGGTCCAGCCTTTAAAGGGCCTTGGTGGCCCGATCGCCGCTTGTGCGGCAAGGCTTCCGCCATCTTGGTGGACGTGGCGGCGGCCATCGTGGTCGGCGTGGCGGCGGCCATCGACGTGGGCGTGGCGGCGGCCATCGACGTGGGCGTGGCGGCGGCCATTTCAGGCGGCGTGGCGGCGGCCATTTCAGGCGGCGTGGCGGCGGCCATTTCAGGCGGCGTAGTCTCCGCCATTTCAGGCGGCGTAGTCTCCGCCATTTCAGGCGGCGTAGTCTCCGCCATTTCAGGCGGCGTAGTCTCCGCCATTTCAGGCGGCGTAGTCTCCGCCATTTCAGGCGGCGTAGTCTCCGCCATATCATGCGGTGACGCTCTGGGAGCTCTGGCAGGCGGTGACGCTCTGGGAGATCTGGCAGGCGGTGACGCTCTGGGAGCTCTGGCAGGCGGTGACGCTCTGGGAGATCTGGCAGGCGGTGACGCTCTGGGAGCTCTGGCAGGCGGTGACGCTCTGGAAGCTCTGGCAGGCGGTGACGCTCTGGGAGCTCTGGCAGGCAAGGATGCTCTGGGAGCTCCGGCAGGCAGGCTCTGGGAGCTCTGGCAGGCGGACGCTGGGAGCTCCGGCAGGCGAGGACGCTCTGGGAGCTCCGGCAGGCGAGGACGCTCTGGGAGCTCCGGCAGGCGAGGACGCTCTGGGAGCTCCGGCAGGCGAGGACGCTCTGGGAGCTCCGGCAGGCGAGGACGCTCTGGGAGCTCCGGCAGGCGAGGACGCTCTGGGAGCTCCGGCAGGCAAGGACGCTCTGGGAGCTCCGGCAGGCAATGACGCTCTGGGAGCTCTGGCAGGCAAGGACGCTCTGGGAGCTCTGGCAGGCAAGGACGCTCTGGGAGCTCTGGCAGGCAAGGACGCTCTGGGAGCTCTGGCAGGCGGTGACGCTCTGGGAGCTCTGGCAGGCGGGACGCTCTGGGAGCTCTGGCAGGCAAGGACGCTCTGGGAGCTCTGGCAGGCAAGGACGCTCTGGGAGCTCCGGCAGGCAAGGACGCTCTGGGAGCTCCGGCAGGCGGTGACGCTCTGGGAGCTCTGGCAGGCGAGGACGCTCTGGGAGCTCTGGCAGGCGAGGACGCTCTGGGAGCTCTGGCAGGCAAGGACGCTCTGGGAGCTCTGGCAGGCAAGGACGCTCTGGGAGCTCTGGCAGGCAAGGACGCTCTGGGAGCTCTGGCAGGCAAGGACGCTCTGGGAGCTCTGGCAGGCGGTGACGCTCTGGGAGCTCTGGTGGAGGAAGGAGATGACACTCCGGGAGCTCTGGCAGGCAGGGACGCTCTGGGAGCTCTGGCGGAGGAAGGAGATGACACTCCGGGAGCTCTGGCAGGCAGGGACGCTCTGGGAGCTCTGGCGGAGGAAGGAGGAGCCCCTCAGGACACTCATGCTTAAGTGGGAGGGGCTGGTCCGGGCACTCACGTAGAGGGGGGAGGAGCCGCTCTGGACACTCACGCTTCAGTGGGAGGGGCTGGTCCGGGCACTCACGTAGAGGGGGGAGGAGCCGCTCTGGACACTCAAGCAAAGGTGGGAGGGGCTCATCTAGGCACTCCTGCTGTGGTGGAAGGGACCCCTCAGGGCACTCACGCTGGAGTGGGAGAGGCTGGTCCTGCAGGGTGAACCACACCCCCCACCATCTCCTAATCACCTCGGGCGGCTGGCTCTCCAGGCCCTTAGGTGGTCTCTGGGCCCTGGAGGTTGGCGGCCGGAAAGGGTCATAGCCCTGTTGGAGCTGGGGTTTTTGCTGCAGCTCCATGGCTTTTGCTGGCCCTGGCTGCAGCACCGGAGCAGTGGGGGGCTGCTGTTGCAGCACCAGGGTCGTGGGTGTTCTCTCCGCGGACCTCCGTGAACACCCCGTTAGCTCCCCCCCAAAAATTACTTTGGGGCGCCTCCGGGATGTCCTCTTGCCTTCATAGAAGGCCCGCGGACCCATTGTCACTGACCCTGAATGCTGCAAAGATGGTTCATATACAGCATACGGCCGGAGACGTAGCCACCGCTCCTGTGGTGTCTCCGGCCGATTCCACTCCCACCGCTCCGTGGGGTGACGGTGAGCTTCATCCGACGGGGCGCTATAGCTTGCCCCCCCGCAGAATCCACTCACCGTCCGACTCTGCTGGCTTCGGTGGCTGTTCATTCTGTCACGAACCAGGGTGGTGTAGTGCAGGTTGAAGCCAATTGCAGAGCTTGAATATTCGTTTCGTGCCATTTATTAAAATAACACAAATACGACAACAAACGGTGGAACAAACTATACACTGTGTGAAACAAAAGTGCGCTTACACAAAGCGACAACTACAAAACTAACACAGCGACAAATCCACATAGACAAACACTCACCGACCAACATAACTGTGTGACATAGAAACAATGAACAGCAAATGGTGACATCTAGGCAATCCCTTTATACCCCAGTGATTACAAATCCCCAACAGCTGTAACCAACATAAACCAGGAAGTGGGCACCCAAAACCAGACAGTGCAGTACCCTAACTCACCACTCGTGACAGATATGCAAGGTTTGAATGGTTACCACTGATAATATGTGTGAGACAACGACCGCAATGAGCATTCACACTCTGGTCTGGTGATGTTTTTGTGCAACGTGTACGTGAAATAAAGCTTGGTGATGTTTTGTACTCTCACATTCATGATGTTTGGTGATGTTGTTGTGCAACAAGTACGTGAAATAAAGGCAGGCTGGGGAGCCTAGAGTGGGTAGGCTACCCAAAATATCCAACCGGTCTAAGTCAGAGTGACTGACCCCTCTCCGGTTGGACGATTGCAAAATATCCAACCGGTTATAGTCAGTGTGACAGACCCCTCTCCGGTTGGACGATTGAGAATGATACGGTATCTTGAGAGGCCGGATGGATATGCAAGGTTTGAATGGTTACCACTGATAATATGTGTGAGACAACCACCGCAATGAGCATTCACACTCTGGTCTGGTGATGTGTTTGTGCAACGTGTACGTGAAATAAAGCTTGGTGATGTTTTTGTACTCTCACATTCATGATGTTTGGTGATGTTGTTGTGCAACAAGTACGTGAAATAAAGGCAGGCTGGGGAGACTAGAGTGTGTAGGCTACCCAAAATATCCAACCGGTCTAAGTCAGAGTGACTGACCCCTCTCCGGTTGGACGATTGCAAAATATCCAACCGGTCTAAGTCAGTGTGACAGACCCCTCTCCGGTTGGACGATTGAGAATGATACGGTATCTTGAGAGGCCGGATGGATATGCAAGGTTTGAATGGTTACCACTGATAATATGTGTGAGACAACCACCGCAATGAGCATTCACACTCTGGTCTGGTGATGTGTTTGTGCAACGTGTACGTGAAATAAAGCTTGGTGATGTTTTTGTACTCTCACATTCATGATGTTTGGTGATGTTGTTGTGCAACAAGTACGTGAAATAAAGGCAGGCTGGGGAGCCTAGAGTGTGTAGGCTACTGTTGTGGAAAATATACATATAGTCTGTGAAGTTCAGTAATAGTGAGGCTAAACGTATATTCGCATGTGATATGGACATCATTGAATGGGGCCCAAAACTTTAAGAACGGAAAGCACGAGACTCTGAAAAACAGGATCTGGTTCCTTCTTGAGGATAAGCAGGAATGTTATCTTTACATTGTTAGAGGGGCCCAATGCTAGAAACAGATGTCCTGTTTCTGCCTAATCTGTGATGGACTGTCAGAAGGAAATGTATACGTCTTTGTTCTTCTTTTTGTGTTGTCATCACAAATCGAATTGTAACTAACCTCCCTTGACCCGACTGAGGAGTGACCCTCGGGTTATTGTGACAGCGCCATACATTTCCTATATTATTGTATAGATCATGTGTAAGCCTCATCCGTTCTCCATCCGGTATTGATAAGTTCGTGTGGAAGGGTGTGCGTAAATTTACCCCTATATATATGTGACATTGTACTCCTGTAGAGTGGGAATAACCTGCCACTGCATTGTTGCCGTGATTGCGTGTGTTATGGTTTTCCTCATCTATCAATTAAACTGTTAGAGTTAACTTGAGAGATACTCTTGTCTGTTCTTATTTCGAGTCTGGATTCAGTGTGTATTTGCTTAATGTTATTTTAGAGATAAAGGTATAGTAACATTAATTACGTGGTATTAGAAATAATTCCATAACACTTGGGGGCTCGTCCGTCGTTCTTAAATAATCCATATTTTCTCCAAAGAAGGCCACTTCCAGGACCATCTTTGAAGGAGGATAAGTGATTCAGGACAGAATTTGAACCTAAAAGGACCAAATACATACTGAATTTCAGACGGTAAGAACGTGTACAGTTTGTATACAGTTGATAGATTAAAAGGGCTAGGCCCATAATTTGATCTGTTCCAAAGATCACGGCAGTTTACTGGGTAAAATTTTGATCTGTTCTACAGGTCACCAAATCTACTGGGTGGATTTCTCAAGGGTCTCGGAGACCGGTCTCACTAGGAAACTGACGAGTTTGTCAAACAGCGCCGGGCTGATTGATTGAGACTAAAAATCCTATTTGATAGGTACCACTAGGTGGTTGCGTTCATTAATTACAGATTCTGTTGGACAGATCATTCACTTCATTTGATTGAGACCTAAATCCTATTTTGTAGGTACCACCAGGTGGTAGTAATTAATTTACGCTACGCTTTTAATTACAGATCTTGTTGGACAGATCATTCTTTTTAAACTTATATTTCATTTTTAAGATTTTAATTTTCCTTAACCATGGGAAAGTCCTATAGTAAATCCAATGCGGTTGCTCGCCCAAAGGAGGGTCCCGCAAAAATAATGGTTGATAAATATGATGATTGGACCTGCAACCAATTGGATTTATGGTCAAAATTAGGATTTCCAGATAATGGGAGTTTCAGTCCTCGCCAAATAAGCGAGTTACAGAGCAAATTACAGGATTATGAGGACGGTAAAATTAAAAAAATGCAATCAGGTAAACGCAAAGTAGATTGGAAGGCGTTTAGTATGTGGAAAGAGGAGACGTCGCTTAGAGAGAGGCAGAAGAACAAAGCGACTACTAATCAGTGTGTCTTAGCATCTGTCACCAGGCTTGATGACGAGTTGGACGCTCTCTCCTGTCGTCCCCCGCCCTACCATCTCGCGCGGGCTGCTCTGGAGGAAGCGAGTGCTGCCCTGGAGGAAGACATGCCGAGACCGTCTTCCCCCGTTTCAAGCGGGACAAGAAGTTCAAAACACTTGCTAGAGGGGTTACCGGCCAAACAGCTTCCGATGGTGGAAGTTGCTAACCCAATGGCTGCAGGTGAATACGACAATCCAGCTACCATCCTTGTGTACCGCCCATGGTCACCGGCAGATCTGAGAGACGTGGCCGCTTCCCTACCAGACCCAGAGCAAGACGGTGGTGAAGAATTCACCAGAGTTTTCCGCCAGATAATTGACCAGTACAAGCCAAACATGGCTGAGATCGAGATGCTAATGATGCGAAATCTACTGCTAAGGTGGGGCCGTGTAAAAGGCGACTGGCCAGCTGACATGCCTCCCAGAACCTACGACAGCCGGGGAGATTCGGTTTATCAAGAGGCAGTCACGAAATTGTGTGAACGAGTTATTGCACATTTTCCAAGGAAGATGCGTTGGGAGAAGATTTCAGACTGTAAACAAAAGAAAGATGAAAGTGTTGCAGACTTCAGAAATCGTCTTGAACGAGAGTTTGAGCTGCACAGCGGGATGGGGAGACGACCGGACGGGGACGGAGACTCAGCCTGGGAACAACAGTGTAAGATGAGACTCGTCACGTCATGTCCGGACACACTGTGTCTCACTGGACGATGGAAGAATGGCTACTGTCTGGCCACACATAAAGCACGCCGAAAGAGTCTATCGAGGCCAGGAACACGGAAAGTTGGAAGAAAGGTTAAAGAGAGACAATAAGCTGCAGATGGCCCAGATGAACTACTTTGGGAGCGATGAAAGGAGGGGGCGTGGAGTGAGACGCGGCATGGGCCGGGGCCAATTTCGAGGACGAGGTAACTCCTACCGACCCCCTAACGGCAATGCTTGCTTACGTTGTGGTTCAATGGACCATTGGGTACGGGCTTGCCCTGAACCGGACTTGAGAAATAATTCAAATGGACAAAAAGACAATTCACGCGGTGAAGCCAGAAATCGCAATGGATTTTCGGTCAACAATCCCAGAGGCACTCGCGTTGATGCGGCTGCGCGGGATGGGGGATGGTGACGCCAGGATGAAGCGACCAATCCAGAGCCTTTAACGACAAAACTGGGTGAGATAAATCCATTACACGATCCGTCACACTCAGATATAATGCAACAGCTTAACCTACAGGCTTTTAGGGCAGATGATGATTACCATATACAACCTGAAATGTTTTTGATTGTTAATGGCAAAAGAGTGAAATTTCTGGTAGATTCAGGGGCAGGGTATTCAGTTCTAAGAGCTCAGGACTGGAACCCTTCACCGAAACTTAGCGGTAGAACTTTGCTGACTATAGGAGCTGGTGGTGTCTGTACTACAGAGCGATTTACCACCCCTCTCTCGGTTGTAGACGAAGCGGGTCAGCATCACCCAAAACATTCATTTTTATTGTCTCAATGTTGCCCTGTTAACCTGTTGGCTAGAGATTTAATGACACAGTTAGGCATTACGTTGGAGTGTTCAGATAAAGGCATAAAGATCATTCGCAGTACTGTACAAGCGGTTCAGCATAGTGTACAACCCCTGAACTATTGTTATTCATGGGATTTAGACAACACTGGCTCTAGGGCGATTTCTGATAACCTTGTTGCTATGGCTTCGGACAGAATGGGAGATTCTGTCCAGATAAATGACGCTGATGACTTGCGTTGTATTGCCAGTGTTTTTGCATGCCGTAATGATGAGTTTGAAACAGGGTGGTGTAGAGGTCGGGACAGTCAGGCAGACTTCTTAACGGGAGATTATCTCTATTGGAGTGATACTGGGTTATGTGCGTGGTCAGTGAGGGGCACAAAAGAGGTGTCACGTTTCTTTCAAGTACATGGATCAGTTCCACATGTTTCGCTTGTTGAGCACCCGTTTAGCTGCACACGGGACATTGTGGGTCCCTGGGTTAAGAAGTGTAGCGAGGTTTCTGATTGGGTTCCAACCCAGATGGAGGGTGTTGATTGGTCCGAGGAGGCACAGGCTCAAAGGGAACGTTTCGGGTGTACTGTGATAGGACGTAGAGAGGTACATTTAGTTCCGCCTGTCGATGAGTTGTTTCATGTTTGTGCAATTCAGATAGCCGTAACAGACCCAAGGCTAGCGGACGTTCCTCCTTCTCTATGGTCACAACATAAATACGATGTCGGGTTAATGCAGAACGCGCAGCCACTCGTAGTCACGCCCAGGGGACCTCACAGACCTTGTCAGGCACAATACCCATTAAAACCAGAAGCAATCCAGGGCATTACTCCTGTTTTTGAGGCATTGTTAGACAAAGGGATCATTGTATCTTGCCCAAACAGCCCATGTCGTACTCCGATTTTTCCGGTTAAGAAAGCCAAGGTTCCCGGTCAGGCTACAGCATGGCGATTTGTTCAGGATCTGAAAAAGGTTAATGATGCAGTGTTTGCTCGTGCACCGATTGTTACTGATCCATACACAATAATGTCCCAAGTTCCGAGTGGGAGCAAATATTTTTCTGTTATTGATTTGGCAAATGCTTTTTTCAGTGTACCAGTACACATAGATTCTCAGTTTTGGTTTGCTTTTGAATTTTCTGGTCAGATGTACACATGGACACGTTTACCACAAGGCTACTGTGAATCTCCTGCCGTGTTTGCCGCGGCTCTTAGGGATAATTTGGACAAATTCACATTCAGTCATGGTAGTACGCTTGTCCAATACGTTGATGATTTGTTGATCTGCTCCCCTGACGAGGCGTCTTGTGAGAAAGACACTGTCCTATTGCTACAATATCTAGCATCGCAGGGCCACAAGGCCAGCCTTAACAAACTTCAATTTGTGCAAAGTGAAGTTATCTTTTTAGGGCACATGATCACCCCTGAGGGTAAAAGTCTGAGTGTAGACAGGATCAAAGCTATTACTAGCATGCCTAAACCTCTGACCAAGAAGCAGATGTTGTCATTTTTGGGGATGACTGGCTTCTGTAGACAATGGGTTCCCGAGTACGCCTTGTTAGTCCAACCTTTACAGAGCATGGTTTATGATCAGAAGTTAGCCTCCCACGATAGGGTGGTGTGGACTGTTGAGGGGGAGAACTCATTTACACAGCTCAAACAGTGTTTAGCTTCCTCCCCGACCTTAGGTCTTCCTGATCCCACTAAACCTTTTGTTCAGGCAGTATGTGAGAAGAACGGGTATATGTCCTCTGTGTTAATGCAGAAACATGGTGACAAGTTACGCCCCATTGCTTATTTTTCAGCCAAGTTAGATGCGGTTGCACAGGGACTACCTCATTGCTTGAAAGCTGTGGCTGCCGCAGCAGAGGCAGTGTTACGGTCGCAGGCCTTAGTCTGCTACCAACCTCTTGAGCTACGGGTTCCTCACTCTGTGTCTTCCATCCTGTTGGAGCACAAGACAAGTCACCTCTCTGGTGCGAGGTTTTTGAATTACCACAATGTCTTGTTGTCACTACCACATGTTTCAATTGTCCGTAGTCCCATTTTGAATCCTTCAACATTTCTGCCTACTGAGGAGGATGGGGAACCTCATGATTGTTTGACTGTCATTAATCAACAATGTACCCCACGTACTGATTTATCTGATGAACCATTGCCAAACAGTGATTTGATTTTTTATGTTGATGGCTCAGCCAGCAAATCACCTTCTTCCTCATGTAATAATGTGGGATATGCCATTGTCACTGATCATGCTGTGATTGAGGGGTTTAGACTTCCTCACCACCTCTCTGCCCAGGCTGCAGAGTTGTTCGCTCTTACCCGTGCATGCATTTTGAGTGAAGGGAAAACTGTTACCATTTACACTGACAGCAGGTATGCGTTTGGGGTCGTCCATGATTTTGGCACACTGTGGAAAATGCGGGGTTTTATCACCTCCTCAGGCACCAAAATTCAACATGGGCAGCTGATTCATAATCTGTTGGATGCTGTTTTGTTGCCTAAACAAGTTGCTATATGCAAATGTGAAGCGCACACGCATGGCAAGGACGTGGTCTCCCTTGGAAACCACAGAGCAGATCAGGCTGCAAAAGCGGCTGCTCAGGCACATCCGGACACGGCTCTACAGATGGCTGTTTTAACCCCAACCGTCTCCCTCTCTGACCTTGTGCAGGCCCAGGCTAATGCTTCTCCTCAGGAGAAGGCGACTTGGCGGAAGGCAGGGGCTGTCTGTGTGAATAAGGTTTGGACAGGACCAAACGGTAATCCATGTTTACCAAAATGTTTGTTTCATTTCTATGCTGTGTTGTCACATGGTAAAGATCATGTGTCAAAAGGAGGGATGGTAGATATGATAAACAGATTTTGGTACACACAGGGCTTCACAGCTCATGCTCAGAAATTCTGTTCTAAGTGTCTAGTGTGCCTCAGGTTCAATGTGGGACGGGGACAGGCGGTCCCCCAGTCAAGTCATCCACCCCCTGATGGCCCATTCGATCATGTAATGATGGATTTCATTGAATTGAATCCCTGTGAGGGTAAGAAGTACTGTGTTGTATTTGTGGACATGTTTTCCAAGTGGGTCGAAGCTTTCCCGTCTGGGAAGGCTGATGCATCAACAGTGGCTAAAGCCCTACTGACTGAAATCATTCCCAGATGGGGAATTCCAAAGAAACTGTCAAGTGACAATGGATCACATTTTGTGAACGAGGCTATTCAGAAGATGTCTGAGTACCTTGGAGTGGACTTAAGAACACACTGTGCCTACAGGCCTCAGAGTGGGGGTGCAGTGGAAAGAGAGAATGGGACAATTAAGATGAAGTTGTCAAAGTTGTGTGAGGAAACAGGTTTGAACTGGGTGCGGGCACTTCCTCTGGTCCTTACATCAATAAGAGGCAGACCCAGGAAGAAGACAGGCTTGTCTCCCCACGAGGTCATCACAGGAAGACCAATGAGCACAGGCCTAGGAGCCCCTACACACTCAGACCTCATGACAGAACATGTAAATGACACTATGCTAACATACTGTACCAATCTGTCAAAGGTCCTGACGGAAATCCACCGGAGTGTAAAAGCAGCGTTACCAGTGCCCATTGAAGGTCCTCTTCACGACATCCAGCCTGGAGACTGGGTAGTGATCAAGGACTGCAAAAGAAAGCACTGGAGCAAACCTCGGTGGCTGGGACCATTCCAAGTGCAACTGGTCACACATTCTGCAGTGAAGGTAGCTGAGCGAGGTACTTGGGTCCACGCAACACACTGCAAAAAGGCTCCACCTCTGGAGAATACAGGCAAGGAATAAGTATCCTCATTTCTGTTTGAACGGGTCACGTGCTAGCAACCTCTGACCCCTAACACAGTCAGCGGTAACCAGAGAAACCAACACAGCCTGCATACCATGGAACCAGCGAGACGACCATGGAACCCCTACAGGAGGATTGGGGGAATGAGATGCAACATCGCATTACATCTTGCTTTTAGTCTCATTGTTGTAATTGTACTGTGGTTCACTGACCTACAACATAACAAACCAAATGTAAACTTGAATAAGACAGGTATTGAGAAAGGCGTTAAAGCCCGATCTCAGGGGCTGTTACAGAAACAGATAACATGTAATGTAAGCAACTGCCAACCCAATGATGAATGGTTCATTGTGACTGACCCTAAAATTGCTGTGGGTCAGAATGGGAAAATGTTGACCTGGACTAATGTTTCTTCACTTATAAACGGTACTGAATGTGTTTGCAATAATGACTCAATGATCTGTCATGTGAATGTTTCTGATGATCTTGATTTAAACAAAGATTATTGGTGTTTCAACAGTAACAACAGTGAATTCCACACTCCTTGTAGACCGCCAGATCATCCAAAAGGTAGACCTGCTAGGGAATGCCCACCGACTGAGAAACGGAGGAGGAGAGGGCTGATAGAACCTGAGAACATCGCCCTTAGGATGATGGTTGACTATGCATCACATGTTAACATGAGTAACTGTTGGATCTGCCAACATATACCAACCTCATCGCGCTCTCCTATGTTAACTTCAGTTCCCTTCTCTAAAGCAGATTGGGAAGAATATGGCTGGTCGCCAACACCCACTGAAAAAGATGAGGACTGTTTTACCAACCCCACGACTGTTTTCACAGATGAGGGGCAGGGAGAAGACAGGCAGGAAGTATTATGGCACATAATAAAGACATTTGATCAGAGCTTTAAGGACCCTAGTATCAGTAGCACTGTTCTGTTTAGATTGAGATATGACCGGAAGGTCCATCGTTTTTGGGAGGAGCTGGACATACAGATGACTCTGGTTCAAACGAATTGTTCGTATGAAACGGCAGGTAGAGTAGTGCCCCTAACACCACTTTGTAAACCTATACCGTTTACACCCACTGTTATTGTGTATGCACGAGCTGAATGGCGACCGCAATTCCGTATGATACATATTCTCTCTCTAAGTCATGAAACGATCGATTGCCCAGCATCAAAAAGTCACCGTTTGCGTAACTGCACTCAATATTGGCCAACTATTCCAACCTATGGGCTAAGGAATGTGTCCCTGTGTATTTCCAATAGGGTGGAAAAGGCCAAGTTACAGTTGGGGACAAGTGATTGTTCTGAAGTAAGTTTCGCCAACTTCACGGCCTTTGGCGACCTTCCCGAGCATGTGTATCTTGTCTGCGGGGATAATGCATATAGTTGCATTCCACCTAATGCGGAAGGAACATGCTATATGGCATACCTGGTACCGTTAATACGAAGGGTAAACCAGACTGAAATGGGGAAACTGTACCAGCATCCACATCGCGCTAGGCGAACTCTGACCCTATCACAGCGTATATTCAGTGTGCTATTTCCAGGCTATGGAGTGTATTCTTCACAGCAGGAAATAGCAGCTCTGTCCTCAGTACTAGAGAAACACATGAACACTACAGCTAAAGCCATTGTGGCATTAGGTAAAGAGTTAGATGAGACCCGTGCAGTCGCCTTACAGAACCGATTGGCCCTAGATATGATCTTGGCATCTCAAGGAGGAGTGTGTAAAATTGTAAAGTCGGAATGTTGTACTTTTATTTCTGATGCATCACAGGAGGTCGTTGACTTGGTGAAAGAAACGAAAATTGGAGTGAAGGAGCTCCATGAGGTTCATGGATGGGACCCAATTGATGGATTGAGTTCTGCATTAGGACCATTAGGATGGTCAATTTTTAGAATATTAGCGTATGTATTAGCCTTTGTTACATTTCTGATTGTTGGTTTTATGTTAATCTCATGTTTGATAAAGATGTGTGCCTCCAGAGTGACTGCTCAGGTCCTTGTTCAAGTTCCTGATGCCGAGATGTCAAACTGGATGAATGAGCTTCCGGGAAATCCATTCTATTGAGTGTTATTAAAAATCATAGCATGCTTATTTGATAATAAAGAACTGTACCTTTTTCTTAACTCACTATACTAAACTTAGGGTGGATTGTTGTGGAAAATATACATATAGTCTGTGAAGTTCAGTAATAGTGAGGCTAAACGTATATTCGCATGTGATATGGACATCATTGAATGGGGCCCAAAACTTTAAGAACGGAAAGCACGAGACTCTGAAAAACAGGATCTGGTTCCTTCTTGAGGATAAGCAGGAATGTTATCTTTACATTGTTAGAGGGGCCCAATGCTAGAAACAGATGTCCTGTTTCTGCCTAATCTGTGATGGACTGTCAGAAGGAAATGTATACGTCTTTGTTCTTCTTTTTGTGTTGTCATCACAAATCGAATTGTAACTAACCTCCCTTGACCCGACTGAGGAGTGACCCTCGGGTTATTGTGACAGCGCCATACATTTCCTATATTATTGTATAGATCATGTGTAAGCCTCATCCGTTCTCCATCCGGTATTGATAAGTTCGTGTGGAAGGGTGTGCGTAAATTTACCCCTATATATATGTGACATTGTACTCCTGTAGAGTGGGAATAACCTGCCACTGCATTGTTGCCGTGATTGCGTGTGTTATGGTTTTCCTCATCTATCAATTAAACTGTTAGAGTTAACTTGAGAGATACTCTTGTCTGTTCTTATTTCGAGTCTGGTTTCAGTGTGTATTTGCTTAATGTTATTTTAGAGATAAAGGTATAGTAACATTAATTACGTGGTATTAGAAATAATTCCATAACAATATCAAGGGTTAAGGGTTGCCTGGCGTCGGTACGGGTGGGCTGGGATCTTTGAATCCCTTTAATCAGGAGGGAGGTTTGTGCGTTGCTTATTCCGGGGGAGGGGCGCCGTGCATCAATTTATGGAAAAACTGGATGCCGCTCAGGTACCCTCTAATGGACCCGGCTTGTAAGCCCTTTATGGTATAAAGATAGGAGGTGAAAGACGTTATGGAAAGAAGGGAAAAATCGGGAAGGGTAGGTTGTAAGAAGCGTGGAATGTTTTAAAACTTTTCCAGGCGGTAAGGTAGGATTGGAGGGTCCTGGGGGCGACTGCGTGAAGGATGGTGTTGAGTGATGAGTCGAGCAGGGTTTTAGCGGGTGGTTTACGGGAATATCAACTCTGAATAGCGAGGTACCGGAGTAGGGATATGGTCCGCCTCCGGAGCCAGCATCCTGAATTTCTGAAACAGAAAGCGAGACAGGAGTCAGCAATTTGATTCTCCGACCCGGGATATGCTTAGCGACGATAATGAATTGGTCGCAAGCTGCGATCCAGGTGAGGCGCCTTAAGAGTGGCATCAGAGCGGGTGAATGGGAACGGCCTCTGTTAATGCAGTGCACGGTCGCCTCATAGTCGCAATGCACTAGGATGCTTGTAGAGGACCATTCCTTCCCCACAGGAAAGCTGCTACTACGAGAGGGTAGAGCTCGAATAGCGCCGAGGATTGCGGTAATTGCTGGAACTGGGGTGGCTACGGAGCCGCGAACCAACGACCTTGGTAGAATCCCCGAACCCGATTGAGGGGCGGCGTCTGTGAACCGTTGGATCTCGGTGGGGACGCGACGAGGTTTTTGTGGAAAGACGATAGGCCGTTCCACTGTTTTAGAAATGTTACCCATAGCCTAAGTTCGTCGCGGCATGCTTGGGTTAAGGAAAATGGGGTCCTCTAGCGAGTGGACGGAGGACGCGAGTGAGAGGAGATGCGATATAAAGGGGCGACCCTGCGGGATGATGCGCGTCGCGAAGTTTAAATGGCCGAGCAGGGACAAGAGTTCACGTTCGAGAGAACCGATTTCTCGAGGAAAGTAGAGGAGACGAGAATTATTCGGTCGATTTTCTCCTTTGGCAGGGATGCTTGGAATTCCCTAGAATCCAAGTTAATCCCTAGGAACTCGATGGACGTCGCGGGGCCCATGGTTTCTCCTCTGCGAGGGGGATTCCAAGCTCGGAGAAGACGTTTTGGACTGAGAGGAGGTGCGCGGCCGGGATGGCGTTGGGAGGCGAGATTATTAGAAAATCATCTAGCAGGTGAATGAGGTGGGGATGGCGTAGTTTTTGACAAGATCCAGCAGACTGCTTCTGATAGCATGTCGAATATTTTTAGGGCTGCTTTTGCATCCGAACGTTAGACGTACGGCGAAATAGTATTTCTCGAGCCAGCGGACTCCAAAGAGATGCCATGAGTCGGGATGGATGGGCATGACTTTGAAAGCGGATGTAACGTCAACTTTGGCCAGCCAGGCACCCCGACCCGCGATTTTAATCAGGTAGATGCCTGGTCTATGCCGTGGAATTTAAGCGAAGATTCGTCGAGAGGGGACAGGCTGTTAATACTTGGGAACGGGAATTGCGTGGGTCTGACAGGGTGATAAAAATGCGTTTTTATCTCGTCCGGGTGGATGGCCGTTCTAAATACATTGCCTGAAATTTTTAATTAATTAATTTTATTATTTTATTATTATTTTTTTTTTTTTTTTTTTTTTTTACGGGAGTCGTGGAATAATTTGGATGTTTTATTTGCGGGTTTAGGCTGGACGTACGCCGCCGCAGAGCTACAAATATGCATGGAACGGCTGCGTGCTCTATGGCATCCGCCCGCGTTGAAATTATCACCGATCTGCCTGCCTTCGATAAGAGCGGAGACCTGGGTTCAGTGGGTTGCGCTGGTGGTTGCTGTACGAGTTACGTAGCTGGTGGACAAATAGGGTTGCTCGAACCGGAGTGGGGAGGAGGGGAGGGGAATGGCGGTTGGAAGGATGAAGAGTGAGCTTGCGCAGCGAGCGGGGCGGGCCCGCGCTGGTTTGGAGCTGTGGGGCTGCGGGCCTGCGGGCCACTGCCGGTGGGCGGGGTTGTGCCGCTGCCAGTGGGCGGGGTTGGCACCTGGAGGGTAGAGAGACTGGAGGCGAGGGTTAGCCTGTACTGCTGGCTGGGAAAGCTTCGCGCTAGTGCCCGGGGCGGAGCTCGGGGCCGCTGGAAAGGGAGAGGGTTATTAGGGGTATAAGGCTGAGCTGTAAAAGGGGAGCAGCTGGGCTCGTCCGAATGCGGCGCTGCGGCGGCAGAGGCATTGGCGGAGCAAAGCGAGCCGTGTCCTGAGCGGGAGGACGACGGAGTTGCCTGGGGCGGTATATTTTGAGCCCTGCGGGTTTTGCCCTGCCTGCGGGCCGGTTTGGGAGACATATAGGTCGTACGGCTCCGCTTTGTGCGTCTTCCTTGAGACCTGTGGGTCCGACTTGCCCAGCGCTTGTCTTAGCCCGGCTACGGTCCAGTTCCCCACGGGAGGGATCGTCGGGATGGTCGAGCGGTAGGAGGAGGCCGGGGAAGAAGGTGGTGGTTTTGCTGGGGCGGCGAAGCCTGGTACCGGCGTCCGGGTGAACGCGCGGATGGTCGGGCCGGAGTGCGGCCGCGAGAAGCCCTGGGCTCCGGAGTGGCGTGTGAGACAACCACCGCAATGAGCATTCACACTCTGGTCTGGTGATGTGTTTGTGCAACGTGTACGTGAAATAAAGCTTGGTGATGTTTTTGTACTCTCACATTCATGATGTTTGGTGATGTTGTTGTGCAACAAGTACGTGAAATAAAGGCAGGCTGGGGAGCCTAGAGTGTGTAGGCTACCCAAAATATCCAACCGGTCTAAGTCAGAGTGACTGACCCCTCTCCGGTTGGCCGATTGCAAAATATCCAACCGGTCTAAGTCAGTGTGACAGACCCCTCTCCGGTTGGACGATTGAGAATGATACGGTATCTTGAGAGGCCGGATGGATATGCAAGGTTTGAATGGTTACCACTGATAATATGTGTGAGACAACCACCGCAATGAGCATTCACACTCTGGTCTGGTGATGTGTTTGTGCAACGTGTACGTGAAATAAAGCTTGGTGATGTTTTTGTACTCTCACATTCATGATGTTTGGTGATGTTGTTGTGCAACAAGTACGTGAAATAAAGGCAGGCTGGGGAGCCTAGAGTGTGTAGGCTACCCAAAATATCCAACCGGTCTAAGTCAGAGTGACTGACCCCTCTCCGGTTGGCCAATTGCAAAATATCCAACCGGTCTAAGTCAGTGTGACAGACCCCTCTCCGGTTGGACGATTGAGAATGATACGGTATCTTGAGAGGCCGGATGGATATGCAAGGTTTGAATGGTTACCACTGATAATATGTGTGAGACAACCACCGCAATGAGCATTCACACTCTGGTCTGGTGATGTGTTTGTGCAACGTGTACGTGAAATAAAGCTTGGTGATGTTTTTGTACTCTCACATTCATGATGTTTGGTGATGTTGTTGTGCAACAAGTACGTGAAATAAAGGCAGGCTGGGGAGCCTAGAGTGTGTAGGCTACCCAAAATATCCAACCGGTCTAAGTCAGAGTGACTGACCCCTCTCCGGTTGGCCAATTGCAAAATATCCAACCGGTCTAAGTCAGTGTGACAGACCCCTCTCCGGTTGGACGATTGAGAATGATACGGTATCTTGAGAGGCCGGATGGATATGCAAGGTTTGAATGGTTACCACTGATAATATGTGTGAGACAACCACCGCAATGAGCATTCACACTCTGGTCTGGTGATGTGTTTGTGCAACGTGTACGTGAAATAAAGCTTGGTGATGTTTTTGTACTCTCACATTCATGATGTTTGGTGATGTTGTTGTGCAACAAGTACGTGAAATAAAGGCAGGCTGGGGAGCCTAGAGTGTGTAGGCTACCCAAAATATCCAACCGTCTAAGTCAGAGTGACTACCCTCCGGTTGGCCA
The DNA here is from genome assembly GCA_029465975.1 of Dallia pectoralis. Lineage (NCBI taxonomy): Eukaryota > Metazoa > Chordata > Actinopteri > Esociformes > Umbridae > Dallia > Dallia pectoralis. The sequence goes on from CM055733.1 coordinate 3,837,809, forward strand.
ATTGCAAAATATCCAAATATCCAACCGGTCTAAGTCAGAGTGACTGACCCCTCTCCGGTTGGCAACGTGTACAAAATATCCAACCGGTCTAAGTCAAAATATCCAGTGTGACAGACCCCTCCGGTTGGACGATTGAGAATGATACGGTGAGATCTTGAGAGGCCGGATGGATATGCAAGGTTTGAATGGTTACCACTGATAATATGTGTGAGACAACCACCGCAATGAGCATTCACACTCTGGTCTGGTGATGTGTTTGTGCAACGTGTACGTGAAATAAAGCTTGGTGATGTTTTTGTACTCTCACATTCATGATGTTTGGTGATGTTGTTGTGCAACAAGTACGTGAAATAAAGGCAGGCTGGGGAGCCTAGAGTGTGTAGGCTACCCAAAATATCCAACCGGTCTAAGTCAGAGTGACTGACCCCTCTCCGGTTGGCGAATTGCAAAATATCCAACCGGTCTAAGTCAGTGTGACAGACCCCTCTCCGGTTGGACGATTGAGAATGATACGGTATCTTGAGAGGCCGGATGGATATGCAAGGTTTGAATGGTTACCACTGATAATATGTGTGAGACAACCACCGCAATGAGCATTCACACTCTGGTCTGGTGATGTGTTTGTGCAACGTGTACGTGAAATAAAGCTTGGTGATGTTTTTGTACTCTCACATTCATGATGTTTGGTGATGTTGTTGTGCAACAAGTACGTGAAATAAAGGCAGGCTGGGGAGCCTAGAGTGTGTAGGCTACCCAAAATATCCAACCGGTCTAAGTCAGAGTGACTGACCCCTCTCCGGTTGGCCGATTGCAAAATATCCAACCGGTCTAAGTCAGTGTGACAGACCCCTCTCCGGTTGGACGATTGAGAATGATACGGTATCTTGAGAGGCCGGATGGATATGCAAGGTTTGAATGGTTACCACTGATAATATGTGTGAGACAACCACCGCAATGAGCATTCACACTCTGGTCTGGTGATGTGTTTGTGCAACGTGTACGTGAAATAAAGCTTGGTGATGTTTTTGTACTCTCACATTCATGATGTTTGGTGATGTTGTTGTGCAACAAGTACGTGAAATAAAGGCAGGCTGGGGAGCCTAGAGTGTGTAGGCTACCCAAAATATCCAACCGGTCTAAGTCAGAGTGACTGACCCCTCTCCGGTTGGCCAATTGCAAAATATCCAACCGGTCTAAGTCAGTGTGACAGACCCCTCTCCGGTTGGACGATTGAGAATGATACGGTATCTTGAGAGGCCGGATGGATATGCAAGGTTTGAATGGTTACCACTGATAATATGTGTGAGACAGCCACCGCAATGAGCATTCACACTCTGGTCTGGTGATGTGTTTGTGCAACGTGTACGTGAAATAAAGCTTGGTGATGTTTTTGTACTCTCACATTCATGATGTTTGGTGATGTTGTTGTGCAACAAGTACGTGAAATAAAGGCAGGCTGGGGAGCCTAGAGTGTGTAGGCTACCCAAAATATCCAACCGGTCTAAGTCAGAGTGACTGACCCCTCTCCGGTTGGCCAATTGCAAAATATCCAACCGGTCTAAGTCAGTGTGACAGACCCCTCTCCGGTTGGACGATTGAGAATGATACGGTATCTTGAGAGGCCGGATGGATATGCAAGGTTTGAATGGTTACCACTGATAATATGTGTGAGACAACCACCGCAATGAGCATTCACACTCTGGTCTGGTGATGTGTTTGTGCAACGTGTACGTGAAATAAAGCTTGGTGATGTTTTTGTACTCTCACATTCATGATGTTTGGTGATGTTGTTGTGCAACAAGTACGTGAAATAAAGGCAGGCTGGGGAGCCTAGAGTGTGTAGGCTACCCAAAATATCCAACCGGTCTAAGTCAGAGTGACTGACCCCTCTCCGGTTGGCCAATTGCAAAATATCCAACCGGTCTAAGTCAGTGTGACAGACCCCTCTCCGGTTGGACGATTGAGAATGATACGGTATCTTGAGAGGCCGGATGGATATGCAAGGTTTGAATGGTTACCACTGATAATATGTGTGAGACAACCACCGCAATGAGCATTCACACTCTGGTCTGGTGATGTGTTTGTGCAACGTGTACGTGAAATAAAGCTTGGTGATGTTTTTGTACTCTCACATTCATGATGTTTGGTGATGTTGTTGTGCAACAAGTACGTGAAATAAAGGCAGGCTGGGGAGCCTAGAGTGTGTAGGCTACCCAAAATATCCAACCGGTCTAAGTCAGAGTGACTGACCCCTCTCCGGTTGGCCAATTGCAAAATATCCAACCGGTCTAAGTCAGTGTGACAGACCCCTCCGGTTGGACGATTGAGAATGATACGGTATCTTGAGAGGCCGGATGGATATGCAAGGTTTGAATGGTTACCACTGATAATATGTGTGAGACAACCACCGCAATGAGCATTCACACTCTGGTCTGGTGATGTGTTTGTGCAACGTGTACGTGAAATAAAGCTTGGTGATGTTTTTGTACTCTCACATTCATGATGTTTGGTGATGTTGTTGTGCAACAAGTACGTGAAATAAAGGCAGGCTGGGGAGCCTAGAGTGTGTAGGCTACCCAAAATATCCAACCGGTCTAAGTCAGAGTGACTGACCCCTCTCCGGTTGGCGAATTGCAAAATATCCAACCGGTCTAAGTCAGTGTGACAGACCCCTCCGGTTGGACGATTGAGAATGATACGGTATCTTGAGAGACCGGATGGATATGCAAGGTTTGAATGGTTACCACTGATAATATGTGTGAGACAACCACCGCAATGAGCATTCACACTCTGGTCTGGTGATGTGTTTGTGCAACGTGTACGTGAAATAAAGCTTGGTGATGTTTTTGTACTCTCACATTCATGATGTTTGGTGATGTTGTTGTGCAACAAGTACGTGAAATAAAGGCAGGCTGGGGAGCCTAGAGTGTGTAGGCTACCCAAAATATCCAACCGGTCTAAGTCAGAGTGACTGACCCCTCTCCGGTTGGCCAATTGCAAAATATCCAACCGGTCTAAGTCAGTGTGACAGACCCCTCTCCGGTTGGACGATTGAGAATGATACGGTATCTTGAGAGGCCGGATGGATATGCAAGGTTTGAATGGTTACCACTGATAATATGTGTGAGACAACCACCGCAATGAGCATTCACACTCTGGTCTGGTGATGTGTTTGTGCAACGTGTACGTGAAATAAAGCTTGGTGATGTTTTTGTACTCTCACATTCATGATGTTTGGTGATGTTGTTGTGCAACAAGTACGTGAAATAAAGGCAGGCTGGGGAGCCTAGAGTGTGTAGGCTACCCAAAATATCCAACCGGTCTAAGTCAGAGTGACTGACCCCTCTCCGGTTGGCCAATTGCAAAATATCCAACCGGTCTAAGTCAGTGTGACAGACCCCTCTCCGGTTGGACGATTGAGAATGATACGGTATCTTGAGAGGCCGGATGGATATGCAAGGTTTGAATGGTTACCACTGATAATATGTGTGAGACAACCACCGCAATGAGCATTCACACTCTGGTCTGGTGATGTGTTTGTGCAACGTGTACGTGAAATAAAGCTTGGTGATGTTTTTGTACTCTCACATTCATGATGTTTGGTGATGTTGTTGTGCAACAAGTACGTGAAATAAAGGCAGGCTGGGGAGCCTAGAGTGTGTAGGCTACCCAAAATATCCAACCGGTCTAAGTCAGAGTGACTGACCCCTCTCCGGTTGGCCAATTGCAAAATATCCAACCGGTCTAAGTCAGTGTGACAGACCCCTCTCCGGTTGGACGATTGAGAATGATACGGTATCTTGAGAGGCCGGATGGATATGCAAGGTTTGAATGGTTACCACTGATAATATGTGTGAGACAACCACCGCAATGAGCATTCACACTCTGGTCTGGTGATGTGTTTGTGCAACGTGTACGTGAAATAAAGCTTGGTGATGTTTTTGTACTCTCACATTCATGATGTTTGGTGATGTTGTTGTGCAACAAGTACGTGAAATAAAGGCAGGCTGGGGAGCCTAGAGTGTGTAGGCTACCCAAAATATCCAACCGGTCTAAGTCAGAGTGACTGACCCCTCTCCGGTTGGCCAATTGCAAAAAATATCCAACCGGTCTAAGTCAGTGTGACAGACCCCTCTCCGGTTGGACGATTGAGAATGATACGGTATCTTGAGAGGCCGGATGGATATGCAAGGTTTGAATGGTTACCACTGATAATATGTGTGAGACAACCACCGCAATGAGCATTCACACTCTGGTCTGGTGATGTGTTTGTGCAACGTGTACGTGAAATAAAGCTTGGTGATGTTTTTGTACTCTCACATTCATGATGTTTGGTGATGTTGTTGTGCAACAAGTACGTGAAATAAAGGCAGGCTGGGGAGCCTAGAGTGTGTAGGCTACCCAAAATATCCAACCGGTCTAAGTCAGAGTGACTGACCCCTCTCCGGTTGGCCAATTGCAAAAATATCCAACCGGTCTAAGTCAGTGTGACAGACCCCTCTCCGGTTGGACGATTGAGAATGATACGGTATCTTGAGAGGCCGGATGGATATGCAAGGTTTGAATGGTTACCACTGATAATATGTGTGAGACAACCACCGCAATGAGCATTCACACTCTGGTCTGGTGATGTGTTTGTGCAACGTGTACGTGAAATAAAGCTTGGTGATGTTTTTGTACTCTCACATTCATGATGTTTGGTGATGTTGTTGTGCAACAAGTACGTGAAATAAAGGCAGGCTGGGGAGCCTAGAGTGTGTAGGCTACCCAAAATATCCAACCGGTCTAAGTCAGAGTGACTGACCCCTCTCCGGTTGGCCGATTGCAAAATATCCAACCGGTCTAAGTCAGTGTGACAGACCCCTCTCCGGTTGGACGATTGAGAATGATACGGTATCTTGAGAGGCCGGATGGATATGCAAGGTTTGAATGGTTACCACTGATAATATGTGTGAGACAACCACCGCAATGAGCATTCACACTCTGGTCTGGTGATGTGTTTGTGCAACGTGTACGTGAAATAAAGCTTGGTGATGTTTTTGTACTCTCACATTCATGATGTTTGGTGATGTTGTTGTGCAACAAGTACGTGAAATAAAGGCAGGCTGGGGAGCCTAGAGTGTGTAGGCTACCCAAAATATCCAACCGGTCTAAGTCAGAGTGACTGACCCCTCTCCGGTTGGCCGATTGCAAAATATCCAACCGGTCTAAGTCAGTGTGACAGACCCCTCTCCGGTTGGACGATTGAGAATGATACGGTATCTTGAGAGGCCGGATGGATATGCAAGGTTTGAATGGTTACCACTGATAATATGTGTGAGACAACCACCGCAATGAGCATTCACACTCTGGTCTGGTGATGTGTTTGTGCAACGTGTACGTGAAATAAAGCTTGGTGATGTTTTTGTACTCTCACATTCATGATGTTTGGTGATGTTGTTGTGCAACAAGTACGTGAAATAAAGGCAGGCTGGGGAGCCTAGAGTGTGTAGGCTACCCAAAATATCCAACCGGTCTAAGTCAGAGTGACTGACCCCTCTCCGGTTGGCGAATTGCAAAATATCCAACCGGTCTAAGTCAGTGTGACAGACCCCTCTCCGGTTGGACGATTGAGAATGATACGGTATCTTGAGAGGCCGGATGGATATGCAAGGTTTGAATGGTTACCACTGATAATATGTGTGAGACAACCACCGCAATGAGCATTCACACTCTGGTCTGGTGATGTGTTTGTGCAACGTGTACGTGAAATAAAGCTTGGTGATGTTTTTGTACTCTCACATTCATGATGTTTGGTGATGTTGTTGTGCAACAAGTACGTGAAATAAAGGCAGGCTGGGGAGCCTAGAGTGTGTAGGCTACCCAAAATATCCAACCGGTCTAAGTCAGAGTGACTGACCCCTCTCCGGTTGGCCAATTGCAAAATATCCAACCGGTCTAAGTCAGTGTGACAGACCCCTCTCCGGTTGGACGATTGAGAATGATACGGTATCTTGAGAGGCCGGATGGATATGCAAGGTTTGAATGGTTACCACTGATAATATGTGTGAGACAGCCACCGCAATGAGCATTCACACTCTGGTCTGGTGATGTGTTTGTGCAACGTGTACGTGAAATAAAGCTTGGTGATGTTTTTGTACTCTCACATTCATGATGTTTGGTGATGTTGTTGTGCAACAAGTACGTGAAATAAAGGCAGGCTGGGGAGCCTAGAGTGTGTAGGCTACCCAAAATATCCAACCGGTCTAAGTCAGAGTGACTGACCCCTCTCCGGTTGGCCAATTGCAAAATATCCAACCGGTCTAAGTCAGTGTGACAGACCCCTCTCCGGTTGGACGATTGAGAATGATACGGTATCTTGAGAGGCCGGATGGATATGCAAGGTTTGAATGGTTACCACTGATAATATGTGTGAGACAACCACCGCAATGAGCATTCACACTCTGGTCTGGTGATGTGTTTGTGCAACGTGTACGTGAAATAAAGCTTGGTGATGTTTTTGTACTCTCACATTCATGATGTTTGGTGATGTTGTTGTGCAACAAGTACGTGAAATAAAGGCAGGCTGGGGAGCCTAGAGTGTGTAGGCTACCCAAAATATCCAACCCGGTCTAAGTCGAGTGACTGACCCCTCTCCGGTTGGCCAATTGCAAAATATCCAACCGGTCTAAGTCAGTGTGACAGACCCCTCTCCGGTTGGACGATTGAGAATGATACGGTATCTTGAGAGGCCGGATGGATATGCAAGGTTTGAATGGTTACCACTGATAATATGTGTGAGACAGCCACCGCAATGAGCATTCACACTCTGGTCTGGTGATGTGTTTGTGCAACGTGTACGTGAAATAAAGCTTGGTGATGTTTTTGTACTCTCACATTCATGATGTTTGGTGATGTTGTTGTGCAACAAGTACGTGAAATAAAGGCAGGCTGGGGAGCCTAGAGTGTGTAGGCTACCCAAAATATCCAACCGGTCTAAGTCAGAGTGACTGACCCCTCTCCGGTTGGCCACGATTGCAAAATATCCAACCGGTCTAAGTCAGTGTGACAGACCCCTCTCCGGTTGGACGATTGAGAATGATACGGTATCTTGAGAGGCCGGATGGATATGCAAGGTTTGAATGGTTACCACTGATAATATGTGTGAGACAACCACCGCAATGAGCATTCACACTCTGGTCTGGTGATGTGTTTGTGCAACGTGTACGTGAAATAAAGCTTGGTGATGTTTTTGTACTCTCACATTCATGATGTTTGGTGATGTTGTTGTGCAACAAGTACGTGAAATAAAGGCAGGCTGGGGAGCCTAGAGTGTGTAGGCTACCCAAAATATCCAACCGGTCTAAGTCAGAGTGACTGACCCCTCCCGGTTGGCCAATTGCAAAATATCCAACCGGTCTAAGTCAGTGTGACAGACCCCTCCCGGTTGGACGATTGAGAATGATACGGTATCTTGAGAGGCCGGATGGATATGCAAGGTTTGAATGGTTACCACTGATAATATGTGTGAGACAGCCACCGCAATGAGCATTCACACTCTGGTCTGGTGATGTGTTTGTGCAACGTGTACGTGAAATAAAGCTTGGTGATGTTTTTGTACTCTCACATTCATGATGTTTGGTGATGTTGTTGTGCAACAAGTACGTGAAATAAAGGCAGGCTGGGGAGCCTAGAGTGTGTAGGCTACCCAAAATATCCAACCGGTCTAAGTCAGAGTGACTGACCCCTCTCCGGTTGGCCAATTGCAAAATATCCAACCGGTCTAAGTCAGTGTGACAGACCCCTCCGGTTGGACGATTGAGAATGATACGGTATCTTGAAGGCCGGATGGATATGCCAATGTGTGAGACAACCACCGCAATGAGCATTCACACTCTGGTCTGGTGATGTGTTTGTGCAACGTAAATAAAGCTTGGTGATGTTTTTGTAGATGTTTGATGTTGTTGACCCCTCTGAAATAAAGGCAGGCTGGGGAGCCTACGAGAGTTGAGAAAGTCAGTGATACGATTGAGAATGATACTTCTTGAGAGGCCGGATGGATATGCAAGGTTTGAATGGTTACCACTGATAATATGTGTGAGACAACCACCGCAATGAGCATTCACACTCTGGTCTGGTGATGTGTTTGTGCAACGTGTACGTGAAATAAAGCTTGGTGATGTTTTTGTACTCTCACATTCATGATGTTTGGTGATGTTGTTGTGCAACAAGTACGTGAAATAAAGGCAGGCTGGGGAGCCTAGAGTGTGTAGGCTACCCAAAATATCCAACCGGTCTAAGTCAGAGTGACTGACCCCTCTCCGGTTGGCCAATTGCAAAATATCCAACCGGTCTAAGTCAGTGTGACAGACCCCTCTCCGGTTGGACGATTGAGAATGATACGGTATCTTGAAGACCGGATGGATATGCGGTGACAGACCCCTCTCCGGTTGGACGATTGAGAATGATACGGTATCTTGAGAGGCCGGATGGATATGCAAGGTTTGAATGGTTACCACTGATAATATGTGTGAGAGACAACCACCGCAATGAGCATTCACACTCTGGTCTGGTGATGTGTTTGTGCAACGTGTACGTGAAATAAAGCTTGGTGATGTTTTTGTACTCTCACATTCATGATGTTTGGTGATGTTGTTGTGCAACAAGTACGTGAAATAAAGGCAGGCTGGGGAGCCTAGAGTGTGTAGGCTACCCAAAATATCCAACCGGTCTAAGTCAGAGTGACTGACCCCTCCGGTTGGCCAATTGCAAAATATCCAACCGGTCTAAGTCAGTGTGACAGACCCCTCTCCGGTTGGACGATTGAGAATGATACGGTATCTTGAGAGGCCGGATGGATATGCAAGGTTTGAATGGTTACCACTGATAATATGTGTGAGACAGCCACCGCAATGAGCATTCACACTCTGGTCTGGTGATGTGTTTGTGCAACGTGTACGTGAAATAAAGCTTGGTGATGTTTTTGTACTCTCACATTCATGATGTTTGGTGATGTTGTTGTGCAACAAGTACGTGAAATAAAGGCAGGCTGGGGAGCCTAGAGTGTGTAGGCTACCCAAAATATCCAACCGGTCTAAGTCAGAGTGACTGACCCCTCTCCGGTTGGCCAATTGCAAAATATCCAACCGGTCTAAGTCAGTGTGACAGACCCCTCTCCGTTGGACGATTGAGAATGATACGGTATCTTGAGAGGCCGGATGGATATGCAAGGTTTGAATGGTTACCACTGATAATATGTGTGAGACAGCCACCGCAATGAGCATTCACACTCTGGTCTGGTGATGTGTTTGTGCAACGTGTACGTGAAATAAAGCTTGGTGATGTTTTTGTACTCTCACATTCATGATGTTTGGTGATGTTGTTGTGCAACAAGTACGTGAAATAAAGGCAGGCTGGGGAGCCTAGAGTGTGTAGGCTACCCAAAATATCCAACCGGTCTAAGTCAGAGTGACTGACCCCTCTCCGGTTGGCCAATTGGTTGGACAAAATATCCAACCGGTCTAAGTCAGTGTGACAGACCCCTCTCCGGTTGGACGATTGAGAATGATACGGTATCTTGAGAGGCCGGATGGATATGCAAGGTTTGAATGGTTACCACTGATAATATGTGTGAGACAACCACCGCAATGAGCATTCACACTCTGGTCTGGTGATGTGTTTGTGCAACGTGTACGTGAAATAAAGCTTGGTGATGTTTTTGTACTCTCACATTCATGATGTTTGGTGATGTTGTTGTGCAACAAGTACGTGAAATAAAGGCAGGCTGGGGAGCCTAGAGTGTGTAGGCTACCCAAAATATCCAACCGGTCTAAGTCAGAGTGACTGACCCCTCTCCGGTTGGCCAATTGCAAAATATCCAACCGGTCTAAGTCAGTGTGACAGACCCCTCTCCGGTTGGACGATTGAGAATGATACGGTATCTTGAGAGGCCGGATGGATATGCAAGGTTTGAATGGTTACCACTGATAATATGTGTGAGACAGCCACCGCAATGAGCATTCACACTCTGGTCTGGTGATGTGTTTGTGCAACGTGTACGTGAAATAAAGCTTGGTGATGTTTTTGTACTCTCACATTCATGATGTTTGGTGATGTTGTTGTGCAACAAGTACGTGAAATAAAGGCAGGCTGGGGAGCCTAGAGTGTGTAGGCTACCCAAAAAATATCCAACCGGTCTAAGTCAGAGTGACTGACCCCTCTCCGGTTGGCCAATTGCAAAATATCCAACCGGTCTAAGTCAGTGTGACAGACCCCTCTCCGGTTGGACGATTGAGAATGATACGGTATCTTGAGAGGCCGGATGGATATGCAAGGTTTGAATGGTTACCACTGATAATATGTGTGAGACAGCCACCGCAATGAGCATTCACACTCTGGTCTGGTGATGTGTTTGTGCAACGTGTACGTGAAATAAAGCTTGGTGATGTTTTTGTACTCTCACATTCATGATGTTTGGTGATGTTGTTGTGCAACAAGTACGTGAAATAAAGGCAGGCTGGGGAGCCTAGAGTGTGTAGGCTACCCAAAATATCCAACCGGTCTAAGTCAGAGTGACTGACCCCTCTCCGGTTGGCCAATTGCAAAATATCCAACCGGTCTAAGTCAGTGTGACAGACCCCTCTCCGGTTGGACGATTGAGAATGATACGGTATCTTGAGAGGCCGGATGGATATGCAAGGTTTGAATGGTTACCACTGATAATATGTGTGAGACAGCCACCGCAATGAGCATTCACACTCTGGTCTGGTGATGTGTTTGTGCAACGTGTACGTGAAATAAAGCTTGGTGATGTTTTTGTACTCTCACATTCATGATGTTTGGTGATGTTGTTGTGCAACAAGTACGTGAAATAAAGGCAGGCTGGGGAGCCTAGAGTGTGTAGGCTACCCAAAATATCCAACCGGTCTAAGTCAGAGTGACTGACCCCTCTCCGGTTGGCCAATTGCAAAATATCCAACCGGTCTAAGTCAGTGTGACAGACCCCTCTCCGGTTGGACGATTGAGAATGATACGGTATCTTGAGAGGCCGGATGGATATGCAAGGTTTGAATGGTTACCACTGATAATATGTGTGAGACAGCCACCGCAATGAGCATTCACACTCTGGTCTGGTGATGTGTTTGTGCAACGTGTACGTGAAATAAAGCTTGGTGATGTTTTTGTACTCTCACATTCATGATGTTTGGTGATGTTGTTGTGCAACAAGTACGTGAAATAAAGGCAGGCTGGGGAGCCTAGAGTGTGTAGGCTACCCAAAATATCCAACCGGTCTAAGTCAGAGTGACTGACCCCTCTCCGGTTGGCCAATTGCAAAATATCCAACCGGTCTAAGTCAGTGTGACAGACCCCTCTCCGGTTGGACGATTGAGAATGATACGGTATCTTGAGAGGCCGGATGGATATGCAAGGTTTGAATGGTTACCACTGATAATATGTGTGAGACAGCCACCGCAATGAGCATTCACACTCTGGTCTGGTGATGTGTTTGTGCAACGTGTACGTGAAATAAAGCTTGGTGATGTTTTTGTACTCTCACATTCATGATGTTTGGTGATGTTGTTGTGCAACAAGTACGTGAAATAAAGGCAGGCTGGGGAGCCTAGAGTGTGTAGGCTACCCAAAATATCCAACCGGTCTAAGTCAGAGTGACTGACCCCTCTCCGGTTGGAATTGCAAAATATCCAACCGGTCTAAGTCAGTGTGACAGACCCCTCTCCGGTTGGACGATTGAGAATGATACGGTATCTTGAGAGGCCGGATGGATATGCAAGGTTTGAATGGTTACCACTGATAATATGTGTGAGACAACCACCGCAATGAGCATTCACACTCTGGTCTGGTGATGTGTTTGTGCAACGTGTACGTGAAATAAAGCTTGGTGATGTTTTTGTACTCTCACATTCATGATGTTTGGTGATGTTGTTGTGCAACAAGTACGTGAAATAAAGGCAGGCTGGGGAGCCTAGAGTGTGTAGGCTACCCAAAATATCCAACCGGTCTAAGTCAGAGTGACTGACCCCTCTCCGGTTGGCCAATTGGTTGGACAAAATATCCAACCGGTCTAAGTCAGTGTGACAGACCCCTCTCCGGTTGGACGATTGAGAATGATACGGTATCTTGAGAGGCCGGATGGATATGCAAGGTTTGAATGGTTACCACTGATAATATGTGTGAGACAGCCACCGCAATGAGCATTCACACTCTGGTCTGGTGATGTGTTTGTGCAACGTGTACGTGAAATAAAGCTTGGTGATGTTTTTGTACTCTCACATTCATGATGTTTGGTGATGTTGTTGTGCAACAAGTACGTGAAATAAAGGCAGGCTGGGGAGCCTAGAGTGTGTAGGCTACCCAAAATATCCAACCGGTCTAAGTCAGAGTGACTGACCCCTCTCCGGTTGGCCAATTGCAAAATATCCAACCGGTCTAAGTCAGTGTGACAGACCCCTCCGGTTGGACGATTGAGAATGATACGGTATCTTGAGAGGCCGGATGGATATGCAAGGTTTGAATGGTTACCACTGATAATATGTGTGAGACAGCCACCGCAATGAGCATTCACACTCTGGTCTGGTGATGTGTTTGTGCAACGTGTACGTGAAATAAAGCTTGGTGATGTTTTTGTACTCTCACATTCATGATGTTTGGTGATGTTGTTGTGCAACAAGTACGTGAAATAAAGGCAGGCTGGGGAGCCTAGAGTGTGTAGGCTACCCAAAATATCCAACCGGTCTAAGTCAGAGTGACTGACCCCTCTCCGGTTGGCCAATTGCAAAATATCCAACCGGTCTAAGTCAGTGTGACAGACCCCTCTCCGGTTGGACGATTGAGAATGATACGGTATCTTGAGAGGCCGGATGGATATGCAAGGTTTGAATGGTTACCACTGATAATATGTGTGAGACAACCACCGCAATGAGCATTCACACTCTGGTCTGGTGATGTGTTTGTGCAACGTGTACGTGAAATAAAGCTTGGTGATGTTTTTGTACTCTCACATTCATGATGTTTGGTGATGTTGTTGTGCAACAAGTACGTGAAATAAAGGCAGGCTGGGGAGCCTAGAGTGTGTAGGCTACCCAAAATATCCAACCGGTCTAAGTCAGAGTGACTGACCCCTCCGGTTGGCCAATTGCAAAATATCCAACCGGTCTAAGTCAGTGTGACAGACCCCTCTCCGGTTGGACGATTGAGAATGATACGGTATCTTGAGAGGCCGGATGGATATGCAAGGTTTGAATGGTTACCACTGATAATATGTGTGAGACAGCCACCGCAATGAGCATTCACACTCTGGTCTGGTGATGTGTTTGTGCAACGTGTACGTGAAATAAAGCTTGGTGATGTTTTTGTACTCTCACATTCATGATGTTTGGTGATGTTGTTGTGCAACAAGTACGTGAAATAAAGGCAGGCTGGGGAGCCTAGAGTGTGTAGGCTACCCAAAATATCCAACCGGTCTAAGTCAGAGTGACTGACCCCTCTCCGGTTGGCCGATTGCAAAATATCCAACCGGTCTAAGTCAGTGTGACAGACCCCTCTCCGGTTGGACGATTGAGAATGATACGGTATCTTGAGAGGCCGGATGGATATGCAAGGTTTGAATGGTTACCACTGATAATATGTGTGAGACAACCACCGCAATGAGCATTCACACTCTGGTCTGGTGATGTGTTTGTGCAACGTGTACGTGAAATAAAGCTTGGTGATGTTTTTGTACTCTCACATTCATGATGTTTGGTGATGTTGTTGTGCAACAAGTACGTGAAATAAAGGCAGGCTGGGGAGCCTAGAGTGTGTAGGCTACCCAAAATATCCAACCGGTCTAAGTCAGAGTGACTGACCCTCTCCGGTTGGCCAATTGCAAAATATCCAACCGGTCTAAGTCAGTGTGACAGACCCCTCTCCGGTTGGACGATTGAGAATGATACGGTATCTTGAGAGGCCGGATGGATATGCAAGGTTTGAATGGTTACCACTGATAATATGTGTGAGACAGCCACCGCAATGAGCATTCACACTCTGGTCTGGTGATGTGTTTGTGCAACGTGTACGTGAAATAAAGCTTGGTGATGTTTTTGTACTCTCACATTCATGATGTTTGGTGATGTTGTTGTGCAACAAGTACGTGAAATAAAGGCAGGCTGGGGAGCCTAGAGTGTGTAGGCTACCCAAAATA